>KZ071479.1:180951-204351 GCA_002091845.1 Anopheles cracens | reverse complement strand
ATTTGCATCCCTTGACTTTGCCGGCGGAGTGTGTTTGACGTGCGCGAATGCAACACAAACCGGGCCAACCTTGACGACACAGGTGGTGCGCTTCCGGTTGGACCATCCGGGGAAGGAAAATCGAAGCCGGCCAATATGCTGGTGCTGTCATAGACTTACGCCTGATAAGTTTTCGCAATTCGGTTGTTATAGTTGACCAAAGATGCCATTTTTATTGGCAAAACATTGGCACTATCGAATGGACTCTTATCATCCCTTTAAGACAAAAGATAAGAGTAAATTGCATTATGTAAAAACAGCAATAGAACGTTAGAAGGTTCAAGAGTCTAAATGATTGTAGTTTTTTTAAACATAAAAACTGTTTTTTATAGCTATAAGAACTACAGCTCGTGAAGCAATGTCAAAATTTGCTTAAATGTTACTCTAGGATTTTATGACGATCTAATGATCAAATACAGCACTTTGCTTTCATCTATTCCACCTTGTTGAAACGAATTCTAGGAACCAATGACATTAGTTTTTTATGTCGATACATTTTATGTTCCAACCTTATGCGTTCCTCTCGCAGCATAAGCGTAAATGGAAATGACGCAATACACGCATCACATTGCACAATAATGCTACAAATAGCAGCAGAAGAACATGAATTGCAACGAAAATACCGTTTACTTGAAGATGTTTGATGAAGAAGATTGAAACGAAAGAAAAGCACAGATATTTTATAAAATTTGATTTCTTTTTTATGTTTTTACCTCTAACCTATGTTGTCTACCTGCTGGACTCATGTATTAGCCGGATAGACCGAATATCGTACAGTTTTTAGAACAAAATCTTTTTTACAATATGTTTGATTAGTTCTGTACTGAAGCTGTTTAACAAATACAACTTTAAGAATGTTTTCAATGCTTTTTTTACAATAAATTGGTTTCGTGTATAACGCGTGTTATACATCCTCCGTTCGAATGAGCATACGGTTGGTAATCGAACAAAATTGCAAACAGATTTAAAAACAAGTCTCAGTTCTCGCTCCGGGAAAAATGACCTTTTAAGTATTTTTTTTCATTTTCCATCTTTTTTCTTTAGATACGCTACAGTTGATATACAGAAAATTATGCTATTATAAGGATCACACCTGATCGTTAATCGATGTTTTCAAATAACTACGAACATCAATTTTCATTCGTGCAAGCACATGGTAGCTGGATAAGCAAAAAATATAGCGCCAATTGAGGTTAATCAATATCAGAAAAGGTAGAAAGTACCCAGAAAAAAATATTTGTCTTAAAAACCACATTTAAAATAACCCACAAACAGCCGTTCGAAGTTTCAAATCCAAATCGAAGCAGCCTTAAACCTACGCAAGATGCAATTTATTTAAATTTCTCATCATTGCGTCATTGAATCAACAGCAACAACAACAGAAATCGCACGAAAAAATGAGTCTGACATATAAAATACACAAACTGGACATCCTTGATAAACATGACTCCTAAAATAGTTTTGCTCCAAACTTCGTTTTCCGACTCACCAGCAGAAGATGATGATGGCAAGGGCGAAGCTGGTCGCGGTCGTCGGGTAGCTGGACAGAAACAGACCGTGTTTGTAGTACATTTGCGAAACGCGGGACGGAAGCGTCGTTGCGGTGGAGGCGTGCCGGCGATCGGATTGTTTCGGCCCGCGCGATCCTCCGCCCGGTCCACTCCCGGCGGCCGGTGACGCAGCACCAGCGGCAGTGCCGGGTCGGGGTGGTGGTTTCATCGCCGCCGTTGAGGTCGTTCCCAGCGTGGGGTGCTGCTGCGAGAAGCTGCCCGGGAGGCCACCTTTCCTCTGCGCCAAGTGTGATGTGCTGTCCGCCGCCTGTCCTGCCGGCGAGGAGCAGGAGGGCAACGACGACGACGAGGACGGGGACGACTGGGTGTACTGATGCTGATTGGGGCGATGGTGGTTGTTGAGTCGTTCCTCTGCTGCCGGTGGTGACAACGATTCCACACCGGCCGATGCCGTCATGATGAACCGAATGTACCGTTGGCCCGGGGTGTCCACCCCTGCCCGTGCCCCACACGCCGAACGATTTGCACACTTTGTTTACACCACGAATGGGTCGCGCTTTTTTGCGATTGCGATATATAAATACTCTTTCACGCCTTCCTCACAGACACAAACACACACACACCCACAACCCGGTGGGGCACGTAAACACAGGAGTCACTTTCTCGTCACCCTGAAACTGTCCTCACCACCCCGTTCGTCGTTGGAAAATGCCACCCCTTCGTAGTACTTCCGGTGCGATCTCCTTTCGCCCGGCATTATCAACAATGCATCCAAGTGCACCCGGGGCCGAAGGCGAAGGATAACAGGAGCCACACCGCACCGCACACTCGTAGCACAATCGATCACACGCTATTGGGGGATTTGTGTTGTTATTCACAACACTTTTCGAGCCTGCAGTATTGGAGATATGGAGAAGAAGAACATAAAACGCACTGCTTCTCGAGCAACGCAAGCTTTAATCCGGTTTTTTTCGGCTGGCTTCTTTCGAGTTGGGAACGGTTCTTGCTACTTTGTGTCGCTTTCAGAGCACACTGGGATCGTGTTGATTGCGACACAATGGGAAGGTAATGATACCTAATGCGGCACACGACCTGCTCCCGGGCTGTTTCGGGGTACCCTCTCGAACTGATCAAGTGTATTCGTCTCTCGCGCGCGCTACAAGAACCGCTCGCGGTTCGCTATCAACGTTTCGTTTGCTTTTAATCAATTCTCGTCTGCAACGCACACACTGCTCTCGGAAAACATCCGCGGTCCACTGCTGCTGCTTGCTTCCGGAACGCGCCTTGGCTCGCGGTGGATTTCTCGCCCCTCGGAAAGCCTTCACGTAACCTTCCCTCACGCAGGTACGTTTAATGGTCCTCTTCCTCCGCCACCCAGATCCCCGGGACACAGGTGTGGATGCGCGAGACCGTGGTAGGTTGGGAGCATAGATAGCAGCGAACCGAAGGAGGCTATAAAATTACATAATTTCACTTCGTACACAGGCCGTGGTGCAGCAGGCACTCCACCTGAGCTGCTGAGGTGTTGAGGCAGCTGTGGGGGGATGATTGTACCCCTCTCTTTCGCGAAAGGAAGGCAAGTGCGTACGGGTAGTGCTTGTTGGCAGCGTTAACGCATCATGCCCTCCTCGCTGCAGAGTAATCAACGTAAAACGAGCTCACACACGAGTGTCCCGGTTGTCCTGGTAGGGGTACGGGTCAGCGTGGAGCCTGTTTGTTATCATCCGGATGTACGATCGATTCCTTGCTGCCTGCCCCGTGTCCCAGGCGGTCACTTTATCTCATGGCGGTGATTCACGCGTGGTTCCTTCGTTTTCTTCCGGCTGCATACACTTGCCAGCCACGTAGAGTAGCTCTTCCGGTGTTCTGCCGGAACGGAACGGACTTGAATCCGCCGTTTAGATGATGTGAAAATTGGCCACAAAAGCGTGAAAGCACTAGCACTGGATTTACACTCGCTTTTGCGTACGGAAAATATACAACACGGCGCGGCACGGCACGAATTTACGTTTCGGATTATTTGCTCCCGTTTTTTCTACTGGTGCCGGGTTGGGCCGTGCCGTGTTTTTAACAGTCCGCCATGTTGGATTGACGCTTTGGCAAGTGGGATCAGTGCGATGGAAAAATATTTTAAGCCTGTTAAACAATACACTATTGTTATTTAAATTTATTAAACGCGTCGTGTGCGAAAAAAAAACTCGGTCTGCGGTCATTTCTGCAGTCTAATTTCAAACGACGCGCACGCTCTGCCGGTGGTCTCCTGCTTCGGTTGCGTTGTTGCTATCTGAGGCTTCCCCCGATAGACACATCGATGTGTAAGCCGAAACTGTAAACGTTTTGTAATTGAACACTTGACGCCCTGGCCGGCCGGCGTGTACCTCACGTCAATTTGAATTTGTAAACCAATGCGGACAAATATCACCCACGATCTCTCTGGCTCCTCGTCGTGTTTGCAATCTTGACGCCAACAGCAGCAGCAGCAGCATTGGATTACACAGCATAAGACGTAGGAAAGTGAGTAGAAAAATGTCGATCGACTCGGGCGCGCGCATTAGGAAAAGTGGAGGACCTATTGCCGCCACCGCTGGGCTGGGGTTGTATAAGGTTAATTGAGCCTAGGCTCGCACAGACTACCCAAAGCCGAGCCCTGGTGCCTGGTGGGTCGAAACATGATAGCACGCCACACCGCTCGAGAGAGCGAGAGCACGAGGCGAAGAGGTAAGCTGTTAGGAAATAAATTTTCTGCCAGCTTGTGTTTCCACCGGATGACATTTCGTTTGTCTCGACGGCGGTCTCGGTCGACTGGACGAGCAGATAAGAAAAAGTTAGACGTCCCAGATCCAGCAGAAGCCTACCTATCCAGAAGAACGATTATAATCCAATCGAGATAGCTGGGTGGAAGTAAATTCAGGTTTACCCGAGAGCCACCTTTCGGATCGGAGAATCTCTGTTCGCTTTGCGAAATAAGGGAACGACCTGATATAGGAGTGGATGGTAATTTCCGATGTCCAACCATTCTCTATCTCTCACACAATAAAAACAGCCCTAGCCTGATAATGCACCGGCTGTTACTACAAGCGCAAAAAATGAAATTAACTCGAAACTCACGCACACATGTGGTACCTCTTCTGTGTGAAAACCAGCCGAGAGAACACAAAAATGTAGTTAATAATTTATGCAAACCCATAACCGCTTAATTATGGTCGTTGCGTCCGGTAACTGCTGAACTGGAAGGGTTGTTTGTATTTTTGTGTTTGGAGTAAAACATTCTCACATGGGTGTGCGAATTTAATTTTGCATGAAAATTGATCACTACACTTTGAAATATGATAAGCACTGGGGGCTGAAAGTATGAAAAAGTTAAACGCTTGTAACGAAAATAATGGCCATAAGCTACCTCCCACACGCTGCAAACTTCTACATTACATAACAATCCACTCTAACCGACCAGCACACACCAGCACACGGGGTTCACGGTCGCCGTAAAAATGGAAACGTCAAAAACTATCCACTTTGCTGCGCACGAATTGTTTGCAATTGCAGCGAGAACGCCAGTTAGTTGCATTCCACCAACACCGTTTGGACCATTGCCAGAGCGAAACACAGCAAACACGACGGAAAGTTCGCACCCAGGCCACCCATCCACATGGGACCCCCCGCGCGTATGCTTAAAAATGTATCATAAAAGATGAAATATGCGCAAAGTTTGAAACGTGCAAAAGCTCGCTCCCAGGCATACAAAAGAACACGCCGCCATCGGTGTGTGTGTTGGTGTGCGTTTCCAATCGAAAGCGGCCGCGGCTGGTGACTTCTGGACAGTTGGGAAAATGAAAGTAAAGCCGAGTAACTAATTTTGCTTTCAATGGCATAGGTTTTTTTCTTGTTTTGTTCTGCTTCCTCGTTCTCCAAGCCGACCCGGAATGCTGCTTCCGATTAATAGGGTTGACGAGCGAAAAGGCTGTTAAAAGTGTTGCTGCCCCCCCGTTCGAGAGCAGCGCCAGCAACGTACTTGTCATAAACTCGCCATTTGACTTTGTTGCGAGCGCTGAACTGCGGCGTCCACAGTTTGCAAATGGCAAAAGTGAGCCACCTGTCACGGTCTGAGTTTCAGCACTGGTTGAATGTTGGTGCAGAGTTTGAAACCAGCTATGTACGTGCTGTACGTAGAGTGTAGCTTATTTGTCAACGGAGATGGAGCAAACCCCTTGACTTGATACAACGACAAGTTAAATTACGGTTGAGGAACATTCTTATTTGCCAATAATAGTTCACAAATTTATCAAATCAACCAGCTGCAAAAACTATTGTTTGTATTAGATTTATTTTCTACGGAAGTTTAGATTAGTTTTAGAAATCATGCCACCTCCAAATAGACCTCCTAATCTCAAAAAACACTCTTCAGGGTCAAACGATAAAAAAATTATACAATGTAATCACTTCAGATCTCTATAGTTTGTTTTGTTTTGTTTGTATGAATTTTTCAAAGTTGAGATGGTCAGAGCAGACAAATTCGTAGGTAAAGCCAAAGACAATATCTGACTGACATGTTGATCTACCTATTATCATTTATTTTTACAAAAAAACAGGCAATAATAATAAAAAAGCATTCAGTATCAAGAAAAGCAAAGATATCTAGCTCACGATATTTCATATCGCTTCCACAGTTTTGTTCCTTTCAAACTAATCGTCAAAAAATCGTTACTAAAGTGATTACTTTTACCGATTACGTACATTGGTGTACAGCCGGAAAGTATGCAATCCGCACAACAACAATTGCTATATGAATATATTGATTTTTATTTATTTCGTCCAATCGTCATTAAACTTAGTTGGAGGCTTTAATTTACACAAACTGGGAAAACATTTTCGTAAACATTAGTGGATAAGACAAACAAATAAATGTCTTAAAAAATAGTTATTTTAATGGGTGAATAGAAACAAATCTTCAAATATTAGTTGAATAAACATAAGCGATTGACGAATGAACAAATATTGCTTTTTTGTCAAAAATGAACAAGACACCTTTGCCGGAACGAACAAGAAGAGCAGTTGGAGTACAATTGTGTACGTTTTTGGTCAATTTATCAGAAAAGTTGGTTCACAAAATTAACACTCGTGGAAAAATCTCACCCTTAATATCTCAAATTGAACTTTAATTGGCAAACCCAACACACGGTGGTGGTGGTGCTGAACCTGAAATCATTCTATCTCTCCATCGCCACACGAACACACCAACCGTTTTCCGTCTTTTTTCCCCCGGTCCCTGAGCAGAAGAAAAACAAATACACTCCGCACACACACACACACCCACAACCCGGTGGGGCACGTAAACACAGGAGTCACTTTCTCGTCACCCTGAAACTGTCCTCACCACCCCGTTCGTCGTTGGAAAATGCCACCCCTTCGTAGTACTTCCGGTGCGATCTCCTTTCGCCCGGCATTATCAACAATGCATCCAAGTGCACCCGGGGCCGAAGGCGAAGGATAACAGGAGCCACACCGCACCGCACACTCGTAGCACAATCGATCACACGCTATTGGGGGATTTGTGTTGTTATTCACAACACTTTTCGAGCCTGCAGTATTGGAGATATGGAGAAGAAGAACATAAAACGCACTGCTTCTCGAGCAACGCAAGCTTTAATCCGGTTTTTTTCGGCTGGCTTCTTTCGAGTTGGGAACGGTTCTTGCTACTTTGTGTCGCTTTCAGAGCACACTGGGATCGTGTTGATTGCGACACAATGGGAAGGTAATGATACCTAATGCGGCACACTACTTTGTGTCGCTTTCAGAGCACACTGGGATCGTGTTGATTGCGACACAATGGGAAGGTAATGATACCTAATGCGGCACACGACCTGCTCCCGGGCTGTTTCGGGGTACCCTCTCGAACTGATCAAGTGTACATTCGTCTCTCGCGCGCGCTACAAGAACCGCTCGCGGTTCGCTATCAACGTTTCGTTTGCTTTTAATCAATTCTCGTCTGCAACGCACACACTGCTCTCGGAAAACATCCGCGGTCCACTGCTGCTGCTTGCTTCCGGAACGCGCCTTGGCTCGCGGTGGATTTCTCGCCCCTCGGAAAGCCTTCACGTAACCTTCCCTCACGCAGGTACGTTTAATGGTCCTCTTCCTCCGCCACCCAGATCCCCGGGACACAGGTGTGGATGCGCGAGACCGTGGTAGGTTGGGAGCATAGATAGCAGCGAACCGAAGGAGGCTATAAAATTACATAATTTCACTTCGTACACAGGCCGTGGTGCAGCAGGCACTCCACCTGAGCTGCTGAGGTGTTGAGGCAGCTGTGGGGGGATGATTGTACCCCTCTCTTTCGCGAAAGGAAGGCAAGTGCGTACGGGTAGTGCTTGTTGGCAGCGTTAACGCATCATGCCCTCCTCGCTGCAGAGTAATCAACGTAAAACGAGCTCACACACGAGTGTCCCGGTTGTCCTGGTAGGGGTACGGGTCAGCGTGGAGCCTGTTTGTTATCATCCGGATGTACGATCGATTCCTTGCTGCCTGCCCCGTGTCCCAGGCGGTCACTTTATCTCATGGCGGTGATTCACGCGTGGTTCCTTCGTTTTCTTCCGGCTGCATACACTTGCCAGCCACGTAGAGTAGCTCTTCCGGTGTTCTGCCGGAACGGAACGGACTTGAATCCGCCGTTTAGATGATGTGAAAATTGGCCACAAAAGCGTGAAAGCACTAGCACTGGATTTACACTCGCTTTTGCGTACGGAAAATATACAACACGGCGCGGCACGGCACGAATTTACGTTTCGGATTATTTGCTCCCGTTTTTTCTACTGGTGCCGGGTTGGGCCGTGCCGTGTTTTTAACAGTCCGCCATGTTGGATTGACGCTTTGGCAAGTGGGATCAGTGCGATGGAAAAATATTTTAAGCCTGTTAAACAATACACTATTGTTATTTAACTAATTTCTACGCAAATATCACCATTTTTCTGCCCTAAAGTTGGATATTCTAAGCAAATTTGAACAGAACACAATTTACACAATTTGTCAAAGTAGTCGCAGTAGCCCAACCAACGTTTTTAGCGTTTCACAACTGACAGCAGCACGGGAGTCGCAGAAAGAAGAAGAAGAAGAAGCAGTGTGTAAATATGGCAGACAAGGCAGAGAAAATCGCTGCTGCAAGAAAAAAGGTAAACATATCGAATTAACGAGCGGAAAACGGTGTTTCTTTTAGCTGGCAGGCTTTCCACTCCAGGAAGGGTGATGATGTGGCTTGTAAACGCTCGTGAAAACACCCGAAACAGGCTGACACGTCCCGGGGAGATACGTGCGGGTTTGCTGACAGAGAACCACCACACCGCACACACAACAAACGCAAACAATCTGACACGTCATCTGCACCGTGCAGAATAGTTTTATGTTATAATCGAGGAAAAATGCTCTTTATCTTGTAGCTGAAGCAGTATCAGGCACGGCAGAAGGATAAAGATCATGACCCCCATCAGCCGGTGGATACAAACTCGGAGCCAACGCCACCGGACATTGAACACACCGTAGTGGCGGCGGCAGCGGCAACAGCCCACTCATCGTCACCCCAACCGTCGTCCAACAATTCGCAAACGAGTTCGATGCATCAGGATGATTTCAACCGGCACGGTTTCTCGACGATCGAGTTAGACACAGCTCCAATGCTTGCTGCGACGACAGCAGGACAGGCGCCCGTTTCGATTTCAAACTATTTCAACGGCAGCAGCGCGTTCGGAAGCTTCTCCCACCAGCCCGGTGCGGTGGATTTGTTCGAGCATGTCGAACCAAAACTCGCTTCGGCTCCGGCGACCGTTGCAGCACCGGTTGTGGAAGTGGCCCGCCCGCTCGAACCACCGGTGGACGCCAGCCTGTACAACATCAACAAAATATCGGATGAGATAGGCAACCTGATCGCGAACGCCAATGCCGACCTCGGCCCGCAGAACACCATACTCGAGCTCGAATCAGAAAAGGCCGATCTAGCGCGACAACTGAACGCGGAGAAGCTAGAGAACGATGAGTTGCGGCTGCGGCTACGCAACAACCAGTCCCTGGTGGATGAGCTAAGAATCGAGATCGACAAATTGCGGCTAGAGAACAGTACACGCGTTACGGTTGAGTTGGGTCCACTGCAGGAGCAACTTCAGATGCAAATTCAAGCGGTGGTTGTGCTGGTGGGAGAGAAAGCGGAACTGACCGCGTCGCTGTCAAAGTGCAAGTCGCTCGTACAGGAGCGTGGTGCCGAGAACGAGCAACTGCAGGCCCGGCTTCAGGAAACGAACGCCACCGTGCAGAAGTTGGAGCGTGAGCTGGGCGAAGCGAACAATCACTCCCAACGCTACGAACACCTCGAGCAGACGATTGCTTCGCAGGTCGGAGAGTATCAGCGCGAAGCGGAGCGGTTCCGCAAGCTGTACGAAGACCTGCAGGATGATCTGGCCGAACTGCGCCGGAAGCTGATGGTGCGCAGCGACGAGTATCAAGCGGCTCAGCAGGCACTCGATCAGACGCGTTCCGAGCTTGGCCTGGCTAAGGTCCGCATCGATCAGCTCACCACCGACGACGGGCAGGATTACAACGCGAAGATTGAGTCGCTCACGCAGCAGAACCTCATCAAGGCGCAGCAGATCAAGGACCTGCAGGAGGTGATCAAGCAGATCGGTACCGAGCGCGACCAGAGTAGCCAGCAGTACCAGAACTACGTCCTCCACCTGAACAAGGAGATCAGCAACCTGGCCGAAAAGATCCAGGAGCTAACGGACGAGAACAACCGTTTGGCGAAGAGCGAGAAGTCGGCGGTCCGGTTTGCGAACGAGCTCGAGCGTCAGATACAGGCGCAGATGCAGAAGCAGCAGTCGGTGGAATATGCCGCGCAGCAGGAGACAACCGGCAGCGATACCGACTCGGCACGCCGGCTGCAGGACGAGCGCGACAGTGTTAAGGTGGAACTGGACGAGTTGCGCCAGAAGTACGATCAATTGGTGCGCGAAAAGCAGGAACTGGTGGTAAGGAACTAGTGGCAAATCTAGTGTAAAAAACGGACGTGCTATAAATGAACGTTGTTCACAGAGTGGAAGCATGACGAAGGACGAGGAACGAATGCAGGACTACGAAATGCAGCGGAAGCAATACGAGGATCAAATCGCGACGCTGCAGCTCACGGTTGAGCGACTGCAGCTGGACAAGCCGGATGTGGCGAAGCTGCTGGCGGAGATCGAAAGTGGGCGGGTCGGTGCATCCCGTGCCGTCACGCAAAACCAGGAGCTCAAGTCGCAGCTTGAAGAGATGCAGCGGGCGTTTGTGCAGATTGTAAGTAGAGTTTGTGTAAATATAAACATTGTCTGTTTAGATGATTGTACAGAAGATGTTGGACAAAGTGTTCCAAAATACGTAATGATATTTTTATAATATTTTTTGCCTCAAAACACTCGTAATTTTCCGTTGCAATGCAGTTTCCATTAACTTCTCTGGCACTGAAACTGAATAAGAGTAGGATAATGCAGTAGTTATTCAGCTGTTATTCAGCAGCGCTTTTTAGTTCAAAAAAATTACAATATTGTATACGTCTCGTTACAAATGATCGATTCAGCCTTATGTCACGAACTTAGCAATGTTGCGGAACAATTGCTCAATAACTGGGGGGAAAACGCATTTCTTAGAATATGGAGGTGATTTCTGTCCCTACATATAGATTGTTTTTTCTTCATTTTTTTTTTAAATAATGCGATATTTACTATATACTCTGGTTTATTCTCTATATGTCATTTATTATTCAGAGCAATGATAAACTAAACCTTACCGATAAACTGCAAACGGAGCTACACCTCGGCAAGGAGATGAAAGCTAACTACGGCAATTTGGAAACCGAACTGGCGGCCATTCGCGAGAAGCTACACTACAAGGACGAGGAAATGATACGGTTGGCGCACGAAAACACCGAACTCAACAAGCAAATCTACCAACAGAACCAGGAAATCGATCGATTACGGTACTACGAATCACGCTCGAACGATGCATCGACGTTGCAGCGCGAATTGGAACTACAGAAGCGCACGGTGGATGAGCTGCGGCGTCAGCTGCGTGATACTCTTAACGCTGTGCCGAATCCCGAGCAGCGGCCGGTGCCACCCGCAGTGAATGGTGATCAAGAATCGTCCGACGGTGACACCGCTCATTTGCAGCACGAAATCGACACGCTGCGCCAGGAGAAGGAAGAGCTGTTGAAGGCGTTGAATCGATTCCAGCAGGATCGGGCTCGCGATGGAGCGGAACCAGATGGGCGGTTCGATCGACCATCATCCATCGTGAGCAGCATCCCCACGATGGAGGCGATGGAGAAGCTGCAGCAGCGCTTCAAGCGTACCATGATGGAAGTCGCGGAGCTAACGGAAGAAAAACAACGCCTCGAGCATCTGGTGATGCAGCTGCAGGGCGAGACGGAAACGATCGGCGAATACATCACCCTCTACCAGCAGCAACGACGGCTGCTGAAGCAGAAGGACATGGAGCGTGATCTGCAGCTGCAGCAGCTGGCGGACGATCGGGAAATGATGAAGCTGAAGCTGAAGGAGCTCAACTATCTCGTGCACCGGTTGGTACAGGAGCAGCAGCAGGAGGGTGATCATACACACCACCACCATCACGACCACGACCACCATGATCAGCATGATCACAACAGCAGCAGTCATCTGGTGGGCAGCAGTTTGCTGGCAAACCATACTACTAGTCCGTATGCCGGGGCCTCGAGTGGCGACGATATCGCACCTTCCGCTTCCGACGCACCGCCACATTCGAACGGTGACGGTGACCATCACCCACACAAGCATCATCATGATTCGCCGCTACTGCCATTACCAAAGGTGCACATCAAGCCGACGGAAACTGCCGGCCGCATACTTTCGCTGCTGACCGACATAAAGGAGGCGAATATTCCATACGGCAGTGGCGTGCAGCATTGCTCCTGCTGTTCCGGCCGGCTCGAGACGGTCTAGAGACTCTAGCTGACAGAAAGGGGGTCTAATCCTGCCCTCCCCATATGCAAAGCTGTGGTATAGTTTTCCTTCCCTTTTTGTTTTGTTTTTCGTTTCTATTTTAGAGCTACAGGCATATTTTATTTTATCGAAACGTTTCCAGGCGATACACACGTACACCATATAGCTGGCATAGCGATATTTGTAAGAATGGAAATACAAACAAAATCAACTAAATGCAAGCATAGCGCGTATAACAAAAAAGCTGGTGTTTTTTAGTTAGTTTGGTTTGGATGGAAAGAAAGTTTGCCTTGCCGATATTTTCATTTTTCATGGTGAAAAGGCGTAAATCATAGAATATAATTCGATTTTATATGATTTACATTTGCGCTCGCATATAATGCTGTTCAACAGCTGACTCGCACCTAGCCATCCGGGAACTGTTGGTGTAAAAACCATGCAAATTTGGCAACACTGCTTGCACAGTTATGCCCGCTGGGAATCCTGTCGCTTGACAACCAAATGTTTTGTTGTTACCGGTGTTTGTGTTTGTTTGTTTGCTCAAAAAGTGACAACAATCACAGCTCGGAAAGCGTTAATAAAACAAGTTTCGTTTAAATGAAATAACTTGGTAAAATGTTGCTTTTGGTAGGCCTCTTGCTAGCTGTGGTGGGTTATATTCAGCCGATCACGGTGGACGAAAATGGCTACATCATGTACTGTCCCTGCATGGGTAAGAAAAGGAGGCGTCTCGTGTGCTCTAAACAAGGCCTGCTTTGTCATTGGCACCTTGGTTTCTTCTAGGCCGTTTCGGTAACCAGGCCGACCATTTTCTCGGCTCGTTCGGGTTTGCCAAGGCGTTGAACCGTACGCTCGTCCTGCCACCGTGGGTCGAATACCGCAAGGGCGAGGTTCGGTCGGTGCAGGTCCCGTTCGACACCTACTTCCAGGTGGGACCGCTGCAACAGTTTCACCGCGTGATAACGATGGAAAACTTCATGGAAAAGCTCGCGCCCGCCCTGTGGCCACCGGCGGAGCGCATCTCCTTCTGCTATACCGAGCGCATGGGTCTGGACGGTAGCACGGGGCACGGTTGCAACGCGAAAAGCGGTAATCCGTTCGGATCCTTCTGGGATACGTTCCAGGTGGATTTTACCGGGTCGGAGTTTTTCGGTCCGAAGCTGAATTACGACGTGCACCACGGTGACGGCATGGCGCAGAGGTGGAATGACCGGTACCCGGGCGACAAGTGGCCCGTGCTGGCGTTTACCGGCGCGCCGGCCGTGTTCCCTGTGCGCCAGGAAAACCTCGAACTACACCGATACCTGCAGTGGTCCGTACGGTATGAGAACGACGCGAAACGGTTCATCCGTGAGGCGCTACCGCGCGGTGCCTTCATCGGGATTCATCTGCGCAATGGGATCGACTGGGTACGGGCGTGTGAGCATGTGCGCGAAAGTAAGCAGCTATTTTCCTCGCCACAATGTTTGGGCTACCGGAACGAGCACGGACCGCTGACGGGGGAAATGTGTATGCCCGCGCGGGACACCATCGTGCGGGCGCTGAAGCGCCGCATTAAGCTGCAGCGCGAAACGGCACCGGACAATCCGATTCGGGCGGTTTTCGTTGCCTCGGACAGCAATCATATGGTGGGCGAGTTGAGCGAGGCACTGAGACGGATGGAGGTAACGGTCGTCCGCCATCCGGACACGAATCCGCACCTGGATCTTGCGATTCTTGGCCGCGCCAACCACTTCATCGGGAACTGCGTCTCGTCGTACTCGGCGTTTGTGAAGCGAGAGCGCGATGCAAACGGTTTCCCGTCCTCGTTCTGGGCGTTCCCACCGGAAAAACCGACGGCCAAGTCTAAGGGTGCCACACCGGCGCACGAGGAACTGTGAAGGAGGCGGCAAAACGCGCTTCTGATCCGATTATAATAACGAGCAATCATTTCACACATTGACTGCATGACTTAAGTAGGTAAGAACGAATCTCTTTTCTATCTGCCACTATCTATTAAGGAGCTTTTAACTGAACAGATAAATATTTCCACCCGGACTGGTTTGTTTTTGTTTTCGACTGTCTTGTTTACCTTTTTCTCGATTCTGCCTGGTACGGTGACAGTTAAGTCGAGCTGTGCAAACCATTCGAGCAGTGCCAAGGTGTAGTGATAAATCGCGAACTTTATGGCAAAGAAAAACCAAAAATTGTGTGTTACTTAAAAATACAAGCATTATTGCGAACGATGTTCGATTTTTGTCCGTAAATTGTTGTGCTAATCCTTCGGTGTTTATTGAAAATAAGTACTTGCATTGAAAACAACGTCCTTCGACAATCTCTGACGTACACACCTTGACCGGCTGTCATGCCGGTACAGCTGATGGTGTAAACAAAACAAGTCGCTACCTGTTGGAAACCGTTCGGTACGGATTTCAGTGGAAAAAACGTGATAAGCGGCTTTTTATCCAGCCTGCCCAGTTCCGCCTCAAACAGCACGTCACTGATGATTTTCTCGGCCAGCATTTGCTGCCGTCTCGGTATCTCTTTAAATTTCATGCTAACGCTGTGTAAGAACAGGCTACTACGATCAAGCGTAATAGAATTTTCAGCCATTGGTGGAGTTTCATGCAATGGGTCGGTCATGCCGATGCTGGATGATGCGTAACACTGGCTGTATGAGCGTTCTGGCATTACCTCACAGTGAGGCGTGCTCTCGTCTAATTCCTCGTTGATGCTGTATTCAGAGACCGTCATATCATTCCCGCTACACACTTCTTCCTTTGGAAATACTAGAGTTTCTTCCTTCTGAAACGATAAATTGCCGTTTATTTTTATCAATAAGAACACTAAACATCACTACGTGGTATGGCTTACGGCAATCGGCATAACTTTATCGCGGCCGGGATATCTTCCCAGCAAAAACTTCATCGCGTCGTAAGCGTACCATGTACATTCGCTTCGTACGTCTTTAAGAAAAGAAACAGAAAGTGGGTTAAGTCCACAGAACACATCGCGTCGAAAGCTCCACTTACTCATTGCACTGGAAGCATTATGGGCATTTCTTAGTCGGTACGCCCGAAACGAGCTGTTCAGGGAGGCCCACTTATCCTTCAGTTCTTCCACCGAGTGGCCCATCGCATCAGCCAGCGACTCCCATGCATTCTCATTCTCCTTCCTGTTTTTGTACAGTGGATGCGCACGATACCATAGACACGGTTTGGCTTTTACCATCGCAATGAAACGAAGCGCCGTCTGCAGGGTCATGGAAACGGTCTACAAGTACAGAACACGGTTATTTGGTCGTTCTTTCCCAACCGTACTGCCTCACTGGCTGTCCGAACAGTTTCCACACTTACGTTCCTCTTTGGTTGTCTGTATTTTTCCAATCTGCGATGTGCTAAAATAGAACACAGATCGAACAGAAAGTGAGTGAATACACATTATTATTCTATTGCCTGCTAAGAATACGTACGGCGGTTCATTTTGTGTTCGTTTATTTCCACCCGGACTGGTTTGTTTTTGTTTTCGACTGTCTTGTTTACCTTTTTCTCGATTCTGCCTGGTACGGTGACAGTTTAGTCGAGCTGTGCAAACCATTCGAGCAGTGCCAAGGTTAGTGATACATCGCATACTTTATGGCGAAGAAAAACATAAAATTGTGTGTTACTTTAAAATACAAGCATTATTGCGTACGATGTTCGATTTTTGTACGTAAATTGTTGTGCTAATGCTTCGGTTTTTATTGAAAATAAGTAATTGCATTGAAAAGAACGTCCTTCGAGAATCTCTGACGTACACACCTTGACCGGCTGTCATGCCGGTACAGCTGATTGTGTAAACAAAACAAGTCGCTACCTGTTGGAAACCGTTCGGTACGGATTTCAGTGGAAAAAACGTGATAAGCGGCTTTTTATACCGGGATTATAGTTTATTTTGCAAGCGGTCCTGTTATATCCGCCATGTTTATCGATTCAAAGTGAAACATCCGGTAAAGGCAGTTATAATTATCCCGCCATTTTACAAAAGTGTGCAGTGATCAGTGCAGTTCTTTTGTTACTTTAGAAACAATGAGTGATTTTTGTGAACTACCGTTAAGAACAAAAGGGTTTTACGGTGTAGATTTCTCGAAAACTTTAGACAAAATTAAATGTATTGTGTTCAACATGGAGGGCATCTGGTTGGAGGAGCTATCAACGGCGGATCTAATCAAACGGCAAAAGGAACGGAATCCTAGTCTGGAGTGCACCGAAGCGTTGATCGACCAGACTCTGCTCGCTGGCGGTGATGCCAGCTACAGCGTCGATCTCGTGGGCGATTGTGTGCATTTCACCGTCAAGTACTACCTCGAAAACTACCCGGTCTCGTTTCTGTTCCTCCTGTGGCAAGGCTCCGTACAGGAAGTTTCCTGTCACTACATCAAACCACTGTGGCGCACATTGCTCCGGCAGGAAGCCGAAATACGTGCGCTGGTGGAGGAATTGAAGCGCAAAGATGTGGAAATCGCCCAATATCAGACGGAAGGGGCTCGGCTAAACCGAACCGCTGTGCAGACCGCCCCATTCGAGGTGGAACGGTTCGAAAGGGAAATTCCCGTACAGCTACCGAGACAGATAGTGAACGTGCGGAATCTGCTGAGTAGCAATGTGCACCGTGGCTGTCTGATGAAAACGTTGGACATTACACAACGCGCGGAAAACACGTCTCCGGCCGCCGGGGCTAAGCGACCGTCCGTGCCCACCGTACAGCAGCGATCCCATTCAAATCGCAGGAAGAAACGAGCCCGGCAGGTGGTGGTGTGTGTAGACACCGCCAGAAGTTCCATTGCGTACGATAACGAGCAAGAAGAATGCGAGTAAAGAGACCGTATCGATATCTTCGGTGTGACGAATACCTTGGATTGGTAGAATGCTTTAAAATTTTAAGTAACAATTAAGAGGTACTGGAACTTGTATTCTTCTGTACAATATTTTAGAGTCGTTACTGTCTGTATTATGAATAACAGGGATCTGCCTTTCCTTTCAGAGTTAACATATTTCCCTAGTTGGTTTCTGCAGTAGTTAAGCCTATATAAAACGCTAAATTCTATGAAGGTGCTACATTTCAAATTTGAACCAAAACCAATTTCGATCATGATCTATTTTTTCTCCAAGAGTTCGACTAAGCGTAATCTCTGCTTAGTCAAATACTTCACCATTTTTGTTAGTTTTTTTTATCAAAAAGATAAAATGAATAAGAAACATAAAGAGTCACAATAACCGTCAAGATCAGCTCTATCTATGGTCAAGATCAAGATGTTTGGGGCAGGTGGCAATATCGCAACTACAGCAAAATTGTATTAGCAATAATGACAGTCATTACAAAATTTCAATCTATTTTTTATTATTTTTTCCCTAGTGGGATTTTAAAAAACAATTGTGGACAAATGAATTAGAAGTTAGAGTTATAACACCATTTTATAATTTACACTAGGACCATAGATTATACAAAAATAGAAAATAACTCCCTGCTCTAAAAATTTACCGTGTTGTCCGGTGTATACATGGCCAATTTTAGCCAACCGGTGAGGAAGTAAATATGTAGTTAAAATGTATTGTCTTGACATAACATTGAAAGTATGCTGGCATTAATCATAATATTGCAATATTGTGAAGGATACCCCTTAAGTTTCATAATAGTTGCATGGTCCCATAAATGAAACGTTTCTATAATTGAACCGATCGCATTTGCTCTTTATTAACATAACAAGCCGATCCAAAAATATCACATTCGTAAGCAACTTCGCCCGCAATCATACGCGACGCAATGATAAAGACAATCGGCAATCATGTGCGTAGGCGCCGTGGTGAATCATCCGTGTGCCGGTGAATCATAAACGCACCGGACGATTTGATGACGCGTTACGGAAAGGTCAGAGCGGATGATAATTATTTTTAGATCACACCGTCGTCATCCTACGCAATTCAGCAGATCACGGCAAAACGCGCACTTGTCGCGCAAGCAAAGGTACTTTCTTCATCGCACAAACAAACTTCATTTCCTGTTAGTGCAGATACGCTTCCTAGTCGACAGCACCTAATCCACTAAACTCTTGCCCCTTATGTCGTTACGAACAAGGGATGAGAATGATAAAAAAACTCCCCTGATTTTCATCGGTACCACCGACACGCTTGTTCGTGTCGTGCCATCCAAGCAACCACCGACCTTCATCGTCATCATCTTAAGCATAATTGTAATGCCATTTGCTAGAATAGCACCCATACACAGCCACAGCCACACTCCGAAAGGCCAGGAGTCGATTCAGTTCACACGCGCTAACGATAATGTCCTGTGGTGTATTGGCCGAGATTGGGCATGCAACCCTCGAATCTCTTTGGTTGTCTGTATTTTTCCAATCTGCGATGTGCTAAAATAGAACACAGATAGAACAGAAAGTGAATGAATACACATTATTATTCTATTGCCTGCTAAGAATACGCACGGCGGTTCATTTTGTGTTCGTTTATTTCCACCCGGACTGGTTTGTTTTTGTTTTCGACTGTCTTGTTTACCTTTTTCTCGATTCTGCCTGGTACGGTGACAGTTAAGTCGAGCTGTGCAAACCATTCGAGCAGTGCCAAGGTGTAGTGATAAATCGCGAACTTTATGGCAAAGAAAAACCAAAAATTGTGTGTTACTTAAAAATACAAGCATTATTGCGAACGATGTTCGATTTTTGTCCGTAAATTGTTGTGCTAATCCTTCGGTGTTTATTGAAAATAAGTACTTGCATTGAAAACAACGTCCTTCGACAATCTCTGACGTACACACCTTGACCGGCTGTCATGCCGGTACAGCTGATGGTGTAAACAAAACAAGTCGCTACCTGTTGGAAACCGTTCGGTACGGATTTCAGTGGAAAAAACGTGATAAGCGGCTTTTTATACCGGGATTATAGTTTATTTTGCAAGCGGTCCTGTTATATCCGCCATGTTTATCGATTCAAAGTGAAACATCCGGTAAAGGCAGTTATAATTATCCCGCCATTTTACAATAGTGTGCAGTGATCAGTGCAGTTCTTTTGTTACTTTAGAAACAATGAGTGATTTTTGTGAACTACCGTTAAGAACAAAAGGGTTTTACGGTGTAGATTTCTCGAAAACTTTAGACAAAATTAAATGTATTGTGTTCAACATGGAGGGCATCTGGTTGGAGGAGCTATCAACGGCGGATCTAATCAAACGGCAAAAGGAACGGAATCCTAGTCTGGAGTGCACCGAAGCGTTGATCGACCAGACTCTGCTCGCTGGCGGTGATGCCAGCTACAGCGTCGATCTCGTGGGCGATTGTGTGCATTTCACCGTCAAGTACTACCTCGAAAACTACCCGGTCTCGTTTCTGTTCCTCCTGTGGCAAGGCTCCGTACAGGAAGTTTCCTGTCACTACATCAAACCACTGTGGCGCACATTGCTCCGGCAGGAAGCCGAAATACGTGCGCTGGTGGAGGAATTGAAGCGCAAAGATGTGGAAATCGCCCAATATCAGACGGAAGGGGCTCGGCTAAACCGAACCGCTGTGCAGACCGCCCCATTCGAGGTGGAACGGTTCGAAAGGGAAATTCCCGTACAGCTACCGAGACAGATAGTGAACGTGCGGAATCTGCTGAGTAGCAATGTGCACCGTGGCTGTCTGATGAAAACGTTGGACATTACACAACGCGCGGAAAACACGTCTCCGGCCGCCGGGGCTAAGCGACCGTCCGTGCCCACCGTGCAGCAGCGATCCCATTCAAATCGCAGGAAGAAACGAGCCCGGCAGGTGGTGGTGTGTGTAGACACCGCCAGAAGTTCCATTGCGTACGATAACGAGCAAGAAGAATGCGAGTAAAGAGACCGTATCGATATCTTCGGTGTGACGAATACTTTGGATTGGTAGAATGCTTTTAAATTTTAAGTAACAATTAAGAGGTACTGGAACTTGTATTCTTCTGTACAGCATTTAAGAGTCGTTACTGTCTGTATTATGAATAACAGGGATCTGCCTTTCCTTTCAGAGTTAAGATATTTCCCTAGTTGGTTTCTGCAGTAGTTAAGCCTAGATAAAACGCTAAATTCTATGAAGGTGCTACATTTAAAATTTAAACCAAAACTAATTTCGATCATGATCTATTTTTTCTCCAAGAGTTCGCCTAAGCCTCATCTCTGCGTAGTCAAATACTTCGCCATTTTTGTTAGTTTTTTTTATCAAAAAGATAAAATGAATAAGAAACATAAAGAGTCACAATAACCGTAAAGATCAGCAATTTTTGGGGCAGGTGGCAATATCGCTACTACAACGAAATTGTATTAGCAATAATTACAGTCATTACAAATTTTCAATCCATTTTTTATTATTTTTCCCTTGTGGGATTTTAAAAAACAATTGTGGACAAATAAATGAATTAAACATTAAAATTCTCTTTTAAACATTAAAATAAACATCATGAAAACGTCGAAAAATATTGTTTTGATTTTTTTGTCCGCCGGCATTACCATTGTGATACGGCTGCCAAAACTGACGGTGCGAACATAGGTGATCCACATGCAGAGGTTTTTTCAACAGATGCAGAGGAATTGCGACACCGCTGGAACGAAGTGCTACACTGCCGATGGAAGCGGCGACAGATTCCAAGGGAGCCGGGAAAGGGTGTATCTTCCTGCTCTAAAAATTTACCGTGTTGTCCGGTGTATACATGGCCAATTTTAGCCAACCGGTGAGGAAGTAAATATGTAGTTAAAATGTATTGTCTTGACATAACATTGAAAGTATGCTGGCATTAATCATAATATTGCAATATTGTGAAGGATACCCCTTAAGTTTCATAATAGTTGCATGGTCCCATAAATGAAACGTTTCTATAATTGAACCGATCGCATTTGCTCTTTATTAACATAACAAGCCGATCCAAAAATATCACATTCGTAAGCAACTTCGCCCGCAATCATACGCGACGCAATGATAAAGACAATCGGCAATCATGTGCGTAGGCGCCGTGGTGAATCATCCGTGTGCCGGTGAATCATAAACGCACCGGACGATTTGATGACGCGTTACGGAAAGGTCAGAGCGGATGATAATTATTTTTAGATCACACCGTCGTCATCCTACGCAATTCAGCAGATCACGGCAAAACGCGCACTTGTCGCGCAAGCAAAGGTACTTTCTTCATCGCACAAACAAACTTCATTTCCTGTTAGTGCAGATACGCTTCCTAGTCGACAGCACCTAATCCACTAAACTCTTGCCCCTTATGTCGTTACGAACAAGGGATGAGAATGATAAAAAAACTCCCCTGATTTTCATCGGTACCACCGACACGCTTGTTCGTGTCGTGCCATCCAAGCAACCACCGACCTTCATCGTCATCATCTTAAGCATAATTGTAATGCCATTTGCTAGAATAGCACCCATACACAGCCACAGCCACACTCCGAAAGGCCAGGAGTCGATTCAGTTCACACGCGCTAACGATAATGTCCTGTGGTGTATTGGCCGAGATTGGGCATGCAACCCTCGAATCCTTGTGCGACCGAGAACGCGCAACCCCAGGAAGGGGAAATGTTAAGTGACGCTTCCGGAAGAGAATTCATATCCCATTTTGTCGTGTTTGTACCATTTTACGGGGTTGCATTTCGCTCTCGGAGAAGGCATTTTGCAACGATCTGTGTTTGGAACACGTTCGAACCTGCTTTCGAAAGTACGTAGCAATTGACTTGGCCGGCATAGACACACCGTTTCGTACCGTCGCTGCTGCACACATCGACGGCAGGATGCTTAGCAAACACACTGGCAAACAAATGAATACATTAAATTCAACGCAAACGACGCGTTGACCCGGTTGGAACGTCACCAGAACGTCACGTCAATTCGGTGCGGTGGTTTTGTAATGGAAAAAACATCCACCGTTTCCTAGCAACGCCATTTAACAACCCTTATCGCCCCGCGTTACACCACCGCCCGGTTTGCTTAACCGTGCGCACCGTACGATGCGCTAATCAGCAGATGTCACAGGGTGGTGCTTGTGTACAGTGCGTCATACGCTTAATCCGACACCTGAACCTGATTGAATGTTAAGCGTCTGTTGCACAAAATTTATTTTAAAACTGGTCTCCTGTGAGTGCAAACCTAGCTGGAAATATGCTAACATGTCGTTAAACTTTTGCTTATACCATCCGAGTATCTAAAAAGTGTCCAATAATACTCAAATCGGTCAATTTAACTTTTTAATCTTTTATATTTTCTAAAAAACTGCCCGAAAATTTGCGAAATCATTATGTTTTCCACGATTGCGTTGATTGATGGATGATTATTTTTATTTTTGAAATGTTGCTTTGTACTTGGCTCTTTTACTTACAATTTATAAAGATGAACTAATGAACGAATGGCCTTCCTATTCGTTCAGCAGTTCGTTCCATTTTCCACTGTCCGATTCATCGTGGCAGGCACTGTACGCAATGGTGTCGCACTGCCCAGGGGGTGAAACGTGTAAGTGATTCACCGTGCAATTAATCACCATTTTGGTACGCACGTACCCGCACACTCGTGCCCCCTCACCCAGAATGATCATTCGTTTCATAATGCTTGACGTCAACCAGAAGGGAAGGCAAACAAACAAAGCAACAAAAAAAAACACCACATTATAAAACAAGAAGACGGAAAGAAAGCAATACAGAAGGACAACTAGACGATGGGCGAATGTGTTTGTGTGTGTTTTAGCTCCTTCCGTTCCCCCGTGTGCAAGCCGTGCAAGTTACACATAAAATGGTGGCGGTGTAGTGGTTGAACGGCGATCGTCGTTAATCAAATATTTACGTTAGTCACGCAAATGAATGTCCGTCCCTCTCTCACTCGCCCTAGAACCTTTC
>KZ071479.1:86581-106500 GCA_002091845.1 Anopheles cracens | reverse complement strand
GGTTTAGCTATGACGCCGACAGGGAACGTACAACAACATAGTGCAAAGACATATACATTCATGAGTGTAGAGCGAATGTTTTTATCTTTTTTGTATGTTTTTATATGGACGAAGTTGAGAAAAAAAAGGGCATGACCTGTAATACAGTTTAGGCAGTTTAGGAGTTAGGAGGGCAGTTTGGGAGTTGATGGCGTTGTACGGTGTACAGTTCATGAGATTCGCTTGTCTCCTTTGGACTTATTATGTCAGTTGAATGGTGCCGAAGTTATTTGAAGGTGTCCACATAGACATTGACGACGTGATGCCTAACGTGGTTGCCTAACGACGTGGTGACGACGTGGTTCAAGCAGCTCTAACCTGCTTGAACTTTCTTCTTGCTTAAGGCCAGAAGAAAGCTCAAGCTCCATCATCCTCATACGTCATAATATTTTCTGTATGATTACCCATTGCACAAAGTCTTTACTGTGCACATAAAAACGTTAAAACCCCATTATTTCATAAATCCGCGAAGCGATAAGCGTTCGTGGAAGCATTCTTAGCTTTCTGTTTCATTTGTAACGTGTGCGGGTCACTTGTCAGTCCGGTTCTCTCCGTATTTCTCCGCATTTCTCCGTATCGGCCACCGATGCAATCGGTCATGCTCGGTTGTCATCAGTTAAACGTATTGACAGCACGCAGAATTTGGCGGTACGCATCTTTGATCGCGAAGCTTGCCGATAAGATACATTGTCACAGTCTGGATAACAAACCTGTTGGAGCAGAGGGATCCACCTTTCTAATCAAACCTTACATAATTTATGGGTAGATTTTTGTTTCGACAAAAAAGGGCATGTTTGCCCATCGCCCTATGCGCACCCCCAGCCTCGGAAGACCTTGAAACCGACATGCCCCTGCGGAGAATTTAAATGAGCGTTATCAACCGGCGTTGTGTTTAACATTACAGGTTACAAAGAACGCAATACCGTAAGTAAGTGAGCGTATTTTCTTCCCGGTATCTTATCGTCGCTCGGTTACGCGAACGTGTAGAACGGTGCTATCTACAGCAGGGTACCGCTGTGTAGATCATAGATTTTGTAGAAATTTGAACTTTTACCGCGCGGGGGTCCCCGGTTCGGTAGGCTCGTAAAAGGGCGGTTCCGCAACATAAGCTTCTTGTCCGGTCTTATCGCGCGTTGCGGTGGGTCGATAGCACAGGTCAGTAACTGGCGGGTACAATTGCATAACGTGTCTTTCCGTGGACAGCTCACATATTTGCGGAGCTACTTTCCTGACGGGTGGACAGATATGAGAGTGAGGATCGCGGCGCAACGACAGCCAGTTGTGTTGAAGAAACGGCCCCGATATTGCGTACGTCGTTTCGGATGTTTCGGATATGCGAATGATTACATGCGATTACAACAAACACACAAACACGGAGCGGTTGGTTTGGTTTAGTTCTAGTTTATTGTAAAATTCGTACAATCTATTACAGGGCTTCTCAAGCATTCCAATGCCTTGCCGTCTAAGCTCTATCGAGAGGGTACGTGTAGAAAGTGGTATTAACAAAGAACGGCGCTATATTACTTGCGCAGTCCTCCTAACCTAATCGATCGATCGATGGGCGATAAAATGTGGATATGAGCGCATGGGCGCTATACGTTAAGGAAGGCACTTACATCACATAAAGTTACTTGTAGATATCCATATTGCTGATTGCGCTTAAAGCCTACCGATTATGCTCCCGTGCTGGAGCTACCCATTCACCAGTGGTAGAATTATGTTGTGAGACAAACAAACGCTGACTACGCTACAAAGTGTATTCTCTAGTGACTTAAGGCTAACGATTACAACGAAACTACAGCGACCCTTTTCGCCCACTCGGGCGACAAAAGTTCTTTTGACTTGCGATGCATTACCACACGTAAGTGAAGATTCAACGTCTGTTTGTGGATGCCCGCGCGTGTGCTCCGACTATCCGAAGCCTGACGATCCCGACGATTAACCGCTGAACAGTCTACGATGAGAAGGTGAGCTCGGGGTTTCTCATCGACGACTGTTGTACGGTTGTCCGACGAACCGGCCGCCACGCATCCACGCTTAACAGCTAGCTGGTTGAGTGGTTAATATCGGGGTAAAACACAAACAAATCTTAACACGCTACATCAAATATTGCAACGATAGCCTACGGACGACGTACGGACGACCTTGCCTGTTCGCGGCAGGCGAACGGTCGGCTTACTTTCTAACGCGTAGAGATATTGCGGAAGCGTTCAGGTTCGAAGCGTGAGATAAGGGTAGAACAGAAGAGTGCGGAAGAGTGGGAGCAGGTGATAGAGAAAAGGGCGAACCTTACGCCTACTTACAAGCTAACCGTACGGATGCCTACTACACTAGTTAACACGATCGCGATTTGCAAACCTAACGTTGTAATGTTCATAGAACTTACGGTAAAAATATATCATAGATATATGGGACCGAAATTACCGACACTGCCTCTTGCGGCCAGGCGACCGTAATACCCGGTGCGCCCGGAAACCAGCACACGGCAGGGGCGGTAAGCAATATACGTAAACAGTAAAACGATTTTCAATTGCGTGTGTTACGCTACGGCTCCACACCGTGTCGTGTCTTTGAGAGCGCGCGTGGTGCTCGTAGCGCACGTTTGGTGTTTCTGATTTTCCCCCCATCACCGTTCGGATCACTAATCGGATGCCGATAGCGCGCGTGGTGCTCGTAGCGCACGTTTGGTGTTTCTGATTTTCCCCCCATCACCGTTCGGATCACTAATCGGATGCCGAGTGGGAGGGGAGAACAGAGACGGGAAGTTCGAGAGTTGATGCACCCGGCTTGTTCGGCGATCTTCTGCGGAGTTCTGCATCGACTGCAGCCGAAGATCAGCCACCAGGTGCCGGCGCCTCTCGTGTTGTGGCCAAGCATTCAGCCACTCCAAGATGGACGGTTGGTAAATCACATCATTTTTAGCGAATATTATCCTAAAGGACCTTTGCCTCGCCCGGATCCGTGTCATCTGTTTTGGTTTTGGGGAGGGGTCGGGGGGAGTTAGCGCCTGTTTGGATATCGTTTGGGTTAATACTACCCAGAAACGTCAAACGTCGGCGCCGGTGGCCACAGATCTACACGTCAACATCGGGGGCATCGTGTCGTGCGATAATACAAAAGAGTGATTACACTGGATGAGTGTGTGTGTGCTGCTTTGAGTGCTGAGTGCTGACTCTGCACGGCTCTGCGGTAAGAGCCACGTTTTGCCACGTTCCTAACCTAAGAAAGAAGACAAGTGGAGTTGGCAAGCGTTACATGCCAAAGGGCCGTTTGGTTGAGTAACGCACTGTTCCTACAGTATCCTTTCTGGAGATGCCTCCCCCAAAGGGACACCCGTTGCGATGGTAAACGAGAGGGGTGGGTGGGTAATAAATTAAAAGTAATAAATAGTGCGCCTAACCTACACCGAACGGGGAGCCACCTTACAGCGCGTACGGACTGCAGAACTGGTACACCAGCCGCTGCGAGCGTTCCGTCTTCTGCATGATGCCCTTCTTGTAGTACTGCCGGATCGAGCGCGACAGCTTGTCGTAGTTCATGGCGGGGCGGTTCTTGCGGCGGCCCCACAACCGGGCCACCCGCACCGAGTCCTCGATCTTGAACACGCCCTTCGACCGGTCGATCCAGCGGATCGCGTTCTGGTACTGGTCCGGGCAGGCGAGCAGCTCCTTCAGGAACTGCCACAGGTGGATGTGCGAGCCACCGTGGCGGGCCTTCGCCGGTGGCGGACCGCCGGCTGGGCCGGTGGCGCTGGTCGACGCACCGCCTGCCGAGGACGAACTGCCGGGGCTCTCCAGTGGCATGTCTTCGTCGTCATCTGCAGGGAGAATGGAAAGAATGAAGAACAGGAACCGAGAGTTAGTACAAAGAGCATTGGATGGGTGAGCTCTGACTAAAATGTCAATCTAATCCAGGTAATGTTGAAATACATTTTCCTCTTTGCAAAGAAATTCAAAGTGTTTGAAATGCTTTAAAGTCCGTGCCATAAGTACAGTCGCATCAGTTCTTCGCGAACTCACCAAAAATCGTTAGTCGTAGCTCAGAATGGCATTAAGCAATCAGAGTCAGAGCGTTAGCATACATCATAGCTTGCAAAGAATTCTGGATTTGCTTAGTGTGGAGGACGTTCCGAGTAACTAAGCGTGCGCATGACACAGCCCAACATTTCGGTGAAGAAATGACAAGGTTTTTGCAATTAAGTGACCAACGAGAAAGCTGATCGCTGACTCAGAGATGTTTATCATTTGCTCCAAAGGTAACCGTCCGGTTCGAAGGACCGAAAACCCATTAATTGAAGCAAAATTGTTTCGAACACTTTGCTTCGGGTTTGTTGTAAATCACTTACGATCTCCGTCTTGTATAACGTCCACACGGTTAATACTACTCCTCGCTAATCGTATGCATGGTGGGGTTGTTTTTTTGTTGTCGAATGTTTATTTTATCCCCAAAACCAGTTCGGTGGCATTCTCCTACCGGGGGGACCAATTAAGGCGAACAGGAGCCCGAATCGAATGGAAGCAGACGGAGAGAAGAGACGGGCCAACGACAACAAAAAAAGGGAATGAACAAACCCCTTCTGGCGATCGTTATTCCGAAGGTCGTTTCAAGGCGAAACGACTCGCGTATAATATCTCCCTGCCGAAACCCTTCCCGGGAGACAGGGAGAATAGGAGGTCTGTGGCGAAGGGTGTACACCCAACGCTACGTAAAATCAATTTCACCGGAGAAAGTCCCCGGGCCGAGCGGGCGAACGGAGGCGTCGCGAATGACGGTGAGAAGTCTGTGCGTGGTCATGGCGTCGTGCCAAGCGTGACACGCGATATGTGTATCAATACTTTTGTATTTTAGAGGCGCTTTCTTAGCTGTAGTAGGAGTATTTTAGTACTATCTCCAGTACTTCAGTTCATCCTTAATGACTCCTACTTTAAATCCTTCTACATTAACCTTGTTTGCCTAGCAACCAAAGATCTGTGAAGATATTCCAAACGGACTTACCGTCACTGATGTCTCCGTTCATCGAGTCGCTGTCGAAGTTCTCCGCCATCGGGGGGCTCGCGCTGGGACCGGCACCACTGCTGCCGACACTGCCGGGCACCATCACACCTCCACCGAGCAAAGTGTCCGTGGCCATTCCGCCGGCGAATGCGCCACTGTCACCCACGGCAACATTGCAACCCTGCATAGTGGACGGCAGACTTTCGGGGACCATATTGTCGATCGTGGCGTTATCACCCACCATCAGCCGATGAATCTGCTTCCACAGTTCGAGATACCCGTGCAGCTTGTCACCACCCTGCAGGAGAGAGAGATATGCGAATTGGAAGATATTAAACATTGGCTCCGGAATCGAACAGCTAGAGAATCATTTTCCAAAAAAGTTCCCAACAACTCCGTATCATTTGAATGGAATGCTGACAGCAAACGCTATACGCTGCGCCGCCTATAAGACAAGGGGCTTACACCGCAGAGCAGCTGCTGTAGCCGCTGCTGCTCCAACTGTCCGACCAGGCCGGCGACGGATGCTCCTGTTTCATCGGCTGCATCGGCCCGCTAGACGGGACGTCGTGGAAGATCGTCGCCGGAATGTACTCCGGGCTGTGCACTGGGCCACCGTAGCCGCCTTGCTGCGTACTAGGCGCGGGCATACGTTCTACTACGCCATCGATTCGCGTAATGCCGGCTGTACACTCTGTCACGTTTTGTTGCCTCCCCCCCACTCCCTCCCCATCCGGTGTCCCATTGTTGCACTGCCGGTTCTGAATGGGGCACCGGTGGTCTCCAAGTTCTCATGCACTCCCGCGTTCCAAGCCCGGTTTTACGGTCCACTCTCCAACTTCTTCTCGCGAACTTGGAGAGCTTGAGCAGGCACTGGCGGGCTTTCGGCACTACATCTGTGTGTGTGTATGAGTGTGTTCGGCAGCATTCTAGGTGCGCGCGTGTACGTGTATTCTGGACCCAAATGAGAAGCCTGCGTCATCTCGTACGAGGAAACGTAGCGGGGTGCGAGTAGATCTAAACTTTTCATTAGTATTCGCAAAATGGCACCGGCGAACACAAACAAAAAAACAAACTTCCAACGCTCAAGGCCTTCTCGCGCTTCGCTGGACACACACAAGCGTGGAACGACAAGATTTGACATTTGTATCTCAGCCTGCTACGCGCTCCACCGAGTTTTTGCACCCGCCGCTAATCTCCGGTCTCGCGTTTGGAGGGTGTCGAATGTATGGGCGCGCCTGCTAAGTTGTTTCGCTTTGCTGCGAGAGCGAGCTGGGGAGCCCACCTGCTTTAGCAGCTCGTTCAGGAGCTGTTCGGCTACGCGCGCCAGCTGCTCCATCGTCCCGGCGGTGGACTCTATCCTGTTGACACCTATGCACGACCGCTCAGCCATACTCAGTGTGTATGCTTCGATAACTAACGAAATGTGTTTGACGGGGTTCGTCCCCGCCGGGAGCGATTTTATAACCGCGGGCATGTGTCACTAATCAAAACATCGCATCAACCATATCTTCAACATGTATCCCTTATCGGTACCCTAGGGTACCCGCAGCGATTGGTATCGTGGTGTGTGAAGAAAGGTTTCGGGAACAGATTTCGGGGTGCTGTTAGAGCAATTTCTGAATGAAATTCGCTTCCCGTGGAAAGACTGATAAGAGCCGGCTGGAACTCATTCCTGGAACAGCCTACTTTGTTGGGACCTTTCATTTTTGGGTCGTATCTACTGATCAAACGATTGTGCTGTGCGGTCCGATTGGTCAGCCACGCGCCTACCCGCGCACACCACCAATCGGAAGTTCAGGATCCAGAACGAGGGCCGGCCTATTCCTTGCCAGCGTTCTGGATGCCCTAATGTCCATGGTGGCATTGATTGAAAACTTGTTTTGCCTACTTGACGGCAGTAGTTTGGTCGCAGGCGGTAAGGCTAACGTAACGATCTATATTTAGATCGCTGTACCTGTACGTAGATCGTACCGTGTCCAGCAATTGCCCAGTCATCGTGTGCCAGGGCGTCGCTGCCAAACACGGCGATCGCACAACGCAGGTTGGGAAGAAAATTGCCGAAAAACGGTGTGCGATCACGTTTCGGGGCGATATTCTATGGGCCAGGTGGCATTTTCCATACACCGACCGACATTCGCAACCCTGCCTGCTCACCCCTGTTCCAGCTCGAGCTTGACGTCAGTGTACTGTGATCATCGTGTGCTGTGACGTCGGAATGACAAGTACTACCATCCAAGATGGCCGGGTGTAGTACCTGTGCTATTGCGATCGGACTGGTACCGATTACTGGGAAATCGTTTTGGAGAAGCGGCGGAAAAGCGTTGGGCATTGTTTGTGTGTGAGAAAGGTGGTTTCGGTAGCGTAACACCACCGATTGACGTTCTAGCGGAAGGGGCATTACATTGCCGATTCTTGGAATCGGACGTTCTCAGCCTCGCCGATCCGTTCGGAGATCAGTTGTTGTTGGCGTTGGTGCGGGTCGAGCACCAATTCGGTACACCTTCCAGTGAAATCGTGCGTCCGTGCGTGTGGGCTGGAATCGATCGTACGCCCGGCAGTAGGAATGCGCCACCGTACTGACCGGCTGTGTGCACAGAAAACTCCCGTATGCAACGCAAATTCTGCTCCCAAGACAGGCAATTGCTGCCACCGGCCACGACGATCACGTATGGCGCGCGAATGTCGTTCTATGCTCCGGGGCACACCTTAAACGCGGCCGATTGTTTATGCAAGAAACAACAGGCGTGACATGCACCGTGTACCATGCGGCACCATAAATATTTATGTGTCTCTTCCAGCCCGGTCTCCACCAGCACCAGAGTGGGCCGATTTCGCCCGATGGCTTCAGGTGCATTTTAGCACACCCTCTGTTTGCGCATTGCGACTGTGCGGTTTCAAAAAAAAAAAGCGCAAGAGGAAAACAAATTTACCTCCTCTGCTGGAGTCAGCCCGTGCAGGCTTGGGGCTTCGGGAGTCTTGGCAGCTTGGTGGTGGGCAACTTTCCGTCACCCCGAACGCATGCTGAAATCTAATGAAGTTGCTATCCGCTGGGAGGAACGGTTCGGCACACTACTTTCGACGTGGACGTGTGCCCGCCGAGGGGTCTACATATGAGTCTACACAACCCGAGTGTAGTGCCTTTCCAGCCCGTCCGTACACGATCGTTTCTAATTAAAGGCAAGAATAAACCCCGATAAGGCTTGGGAGCAAAACGGGCCGCACCGGGAAAAAAGTGTCGTCGGGATGGGCGCACTAGAATCGCGCCAGAGTTGTAGAATGCAGCTATGGACATCTCGGGCGCGACTGGTTCTTGCCGTGCGGCTTCCCAAGGTCTTTTTGTCCGCGTAAGGCGCTCGGCTAAACTTTCCCTTCCCCGTGTGCCAATCGGATCTGGAGCAATTAAACTAGAGCCGAGTCCCAGTTTCCCTTTTGCAGCGTCGGGCTGGGCCTGGACCGGGACGGGTTTTGCACACCGCGGAAGTAACGCTCCGGCTGATGCGGACCATCTTTGGCCAATGGTGGCGAAACATGAATGGTTCTGTATGCAGGTGCATTATGGGCAGCGGTGAAGTGGTTGTTTTCTAACACACCCCTATATCGTTGCCCTTGCCCTTTCGATATGGTCGGTGTGAGAGACTGGGCTAGAAGCGAACTTCATTTCATTGAGACAGGCTGGAGCAACGCAAATGTAGCTTGAGTTCGGTTTTTTGTTTCACGTGGGCAGAGCTAGACTTGACAATCGATCGAAAGTTAAACCTCAGACAGATAACTTGGGCAAACACAATCGATCCAACATCCAACATATTAGATGCTTATAAATTAACATTTTCAACGTTAAAAGTATGCTTATGACATTAGGCTATTACAGGATTTTTCATCCATTATTGAACAGTTCCCACAGATACATGAAATCGTTCCACTCCAAGGCTTAGGATTCAATCCAAGGCTTCCCCACTGTGCTTAACATGTCAGGTTGAAAACTTCCAATCACGCAATTGTATCGATTTGATCGAAGCCAATCTTTGAACTACACATTATAACCACTTGAAGAATGGTTGGAAAGATCTCAACATTGAGTGGGCGCGATTTCATCTAACTGTGGAAACTGTTGGATGGATGAAAAATCCTGTAAGTTAAAATTCAAAGTTTATCAATGTTTAAATAATGAATTTCACGTACCATTATTGTCCACTGATCCAGGAAATCAAGTTAAATATTTTTGAAATCATTGATGGAAGTTCGCATTTGTCAGCGTGGTCTGTGACTTGTGGCGTAGATCGTAAAATAACTTGATCTGATTGTGTTCTGATTGTGATTCTTACGTTGTTAAAGGCACAACGAATCCCAAAATCTGCAGTTAAACTCGGACATCATTTGCAAACTCGAACATCTGAGTTTTATTGCGCTTGACTCCTCAACTAGTGTTGTAAACGACGCGTTTACTCGTTTTCGAGATGAAACTCCTACGAGATATGCCGTTTTTTTGTAACAGTAGCATATAAAACCGTGAACAAAGTGGTGCACATTGAAGTTGGAACGTATATTGCAAGCAATTGGCATCTCGCATTATCTATAGGCCGCTTTTATTGCCGGATTCATTAGCACCTTTTTGTGGTGTCAAAGTGACACAATGACCAGCAGCGGACCGGTGTGTCATTACGCTTAGTAAGCAGTTTTTGCTGCATTGACGATGCCCCGGACGGCAGGGTGGTGTGTCTAATGGGAGCCGTAAATTGCAAATCGAATTGGTCTGCGGTATTTGCGTGTTGCCCTTTACTCCAAATCTGAACGGAACGATAGAACCGCGCCCGCGGAACAAACTCGTATTACAAACTTGTATCGATTTGATCGAAGCCAATCTTTGAACTACACATTATAACCACTTGAAGAATGGTTGGAAAGATCTCAACATTGAGTGGGCGCGATTTCATCTAACTGTGGAAACTGTTGGATGGATGAAAAATCCTGTAAGTTAAAATTCAAAGTTTATCAATGTTTAAATAATGAATTTCACGTACCATTATTGTCCACTGATCCAGGAAATCAAGTTAAATATTTTTGAAATCATTGATGGAAGTTCGCATTTGTCAGCGTGGTCTGTGACTTGTGGCGTAGATCGTAAAATAACTTGATCTGATTGTGTTCTGATTGTGATTCTTACGTTGTTAAAGGCACAACGAATCCCAAAATCTGCAGTTAAACTCGGACATCATTTGCAAACTCGAACATCTGAGTTTTATTGCGCTTGACTCCTCAACTAGTGTTGTAAACGACGCGTTTACTCGTTTTCGAGATGAAACTCCTACGAGATATGCCGTTTTTTTGTAACAGTAGCATATAAAACCGTGAACAAAGTGGTGCACATTGAAGTTGGAACGTATATTGCAAGCAATTGGCATCTCGCATTATCTATAGGCCGCTTTTATTGCCGGATTCATTAGCACCTTTTTGTGGTGTCAAAGTGACACAATGACCAGCAGCGGACCGGTGTGTCATTACGCTTAGTAAGCAGTTTTTGCTGCATTGACGATGCCCCGGACGGCAGGGTGGTGTGTCTAATGGGAGCCGTAAATTGCAAATCGAATTGGTCTGCGGTATTTGCGTTTTGCCCTTTACTCCAAATCTGAACGGAACGATAGAACCACGCCCGCGGAACAAACTCGTATTACAAACAAAATATCCACGCCACCAAGCGGTTCTAACGTGATCGCGAAAGACTAGTATAAAACCAGCTTGGAGGCAACTTGGTGGTGGCACAAATTTCAACCCAAAACCACAGGCCACCGAAACGATGATGAACCACGCGGACAACCTTTGCGCCCGTGCAGCCGGCACAGGCAACCCACGATTAGTATGCAGGAATCTGGCAACATTATGCAAAATTAACTACCTCGGGATGTATCGGGTTCGGGGACGCGTTGAACGCGCATCCCAGCGAGATTCGTTCGTTCGTCCGTTTCGCACGCGCACTGCCAAAAGTCAGATCTGCCTTCCCAACCCTTCCCAATACCCGACCGTGGCCCGACCGGTTCTGCGAACGTTTGCGCCGGTCGCGGAAGCGACTGTTGCGAGTGTGACGCACTGCCATTTTGTCCGCAGAACAAGATTCTATGGGCGAAGAGATCGGTGGCATTAACAGAGAACATATTGCGTACCGGTTGGAACTGGTTTCGAAGTTCGCGACCGAAGTTTTTGGTGCAGAACCTCAACATGCCACGGACGCGCACTACGGATCGCAATTGGGCCCGGTTGGAATAAATCGACTTTCGATTTTAGAACAAGTCACGCTGTGGACATTGGAGTTGGCTTCCCGGAGCTTGGACTAGCTTCCTGGATCCCATCTCCGCCAGCTCCTGCCACTGCACGGCTGGAACAGCCTTGGGATGTCGGTTGGAAACGAATGATCCGACCGGTGCGCCTTAAACTGGATTACCGGTTGCGTAACTACGACTTGCACCGTTGTCTCCTAGGCTTATCCGAGTCGCGTGTCGCCGTCGCGATCTCTGCTGCCGGTGACTGCAGTTTTTGGGTCATCGTGTGCGGAAGGGGCACAGGGCAGACAGAGGCTGTGTTGGCCGTGAGTAGTAGGCGCAGCGGGCAAGTGAAAGTGAAAGGCAGATCTACGGCACTGCGGTGGACTCCACCACCTAGCCAAGCTCGTGACGTCAAACATTTGAAAGCGCACGGGCGTGAATCAGTTTCGATGAGCTGCGCAACGGTTGCACAAGCTGAGTCAACAGGTACAGGCACCGGGCTGGCGCGAACGAATCTAACCTTCGCTGTGGACTCGCTACGAGTCGATGGTCAAATTCGTTGGAAAAACCCCCGAACGGTGGAGGTGAAGCCACCGCGCAGATACGGTGTGCAGTTGCAGAATCGCTCTTTCTTTCCAGTGTTACGTAAGGCGCACAACAGATTCTGTTGCTTAAGATGCGGGAAAAACCCGCGACGTCACGCGCCGTCCGTGGCTCCGCAGAGACTTGCTCAATTGCAGCGCGCAAGTGACGAACTTGCGCACTTCGAGCGCCAGTTGAGCAATCGGCATCATGACACGGTGCGCCGTAATGTATTCGCTTCGTGATGTCCAACAACTCGAACTCGGCGGTAAGATTCAGAGCAAGGATATCCAGGAAACGGGCCCGGATTCCATTGCGCGCTCGTTCGTGCATTATGTGCCGTGATCTTCACCCGACGACGACGGCTGAAGGCTGGGCCAGACGCTTGGGTTTGGAATGGCGCATAAAAGGTTCCTACAGTGAGCGTCAAGGTCTTGTCTGCTGGATCGTTTGTTCTCGACGCCTGGAGGAGTGTGTGCTAGCGATCGCTAACGACGCCACTGCTCCGGCTGCGCGTTGGAGTAAAATATGAACGTTCTCTCATAACTTGCGCCGTTACCGGGCCGCGCGACAGATCGGTGGCGTTAATCTGGCTTCAGAACAAAACACAGCCAGAACAGCCTCTCTCACACTCTTCCCTCCGCATACCGTCACGAAGTGTCACGACAAATCTGTCCACGGAAATCGGTCCGTTTCCTGGTGTCCCGCTTGCCCAGCTACTGCTACAGTTCGATCGCAAAAATGCGATTTTATCGCACCGCAGATCGCAGCTAGATTGACGCACGCTAAACTGCGCCCATGCCGCCCCGATCGATTGGCGTTGATTTTGACGTTCTAAGCTGACTTTTAAATTAGCTTCATCAATGTGACGCTCCCTCTCCTCGTGCGCACACCTGGGAGACTGTTTGATTGAGGGATTGCTAAAAATAGAAGCGTAGCGTTTCGTTTGCAAGCGGGTATCTTTTCCCAGGGAGAGACCGGGTAGCTTGCTGTCAACGCAAAAAGGGAAAGATTAAAGGATAAGGATGGAAATTTATGCCACCATTAAGTTCGTTGATTGAACGGCACGACACTAAACCGATGCTGGCCGCTCGTGTAGTTCGGGTATCTCGAACTGGCGGCGGTTCTGTTGAATTAGGAGTGTATGGAAGATTTTACACATCAATATCGACCGGTAACAAACCACATTCTAACCTTAAACACTTTCAGCGAGACAAACTTAACTTTTTTTAAACTTATTTAATTTTTAACTTATTTTTTATAACACATTTCATATGAATTTCATAATGAATTTCATAATAATTGTAAACACAAACACATCACAGCCTACTAGCTATGCTGAATGTCAAAACAAACGAGAAGAACATGTAAACAAACGCTATAAGTTTAAGATCGTGCTTTTAAAAACAGTACAATAACATGATGTTGTACATTAAAATCACAAAGTTGAACGATATCGATCCATGCGTCTTCCAATCCAATGTTGTAAACGCATACACATCACAGCCTACTAGGCTGCTGAGTGTCAAAACAAACGCGAAGAAAATGTAAACAAATGTTGCCTTCCATGGCGATAGCAATCGTTTTTACGTACAAAATGTGTTAAAAAGCAATCAAACGCTAGCTATAAATTTAAGATCGTGCTTTAAAACAGTTAAATAACATCTGATATTCCGGATAAACCCAATAACTTGGGGCACCATCAGGGAGCTTCAGTGAACTTCAGTGGTAGAAGGTTTAATTTGCAATTAAGCTTGAAATGCGATAAAGTGGCGATGTTTTTAAGCTTCAGTTTTGGGTTCTCAAATGTTGACACTTTTTCTAACTATTTTTAACTCTCATCAAGAGCTACTGAGAAACATTTTGATCTAATTTTTCAAAAAATTTAAAATCACCAAATGATCTGCCTACAAATCTACTTTGACACACCTGGTATAATCAAATTAAGTGTACTATCGATTGAAAACACATCAAAACCAGATCCTTTCTTCTCAAGAGGTGGTTGTAAAGGGGTCGTTTACTGCTTTTCCCGAGCGAGCGAGCGAGTGAAACAAAACATATAGCAAAAAAAAACATTAAAATCGTTCAATAAAATACACAAACGGATAAAAGTGAAAGTTTGTCCGACACACCGTGGACTGCGCAAGAAAAAAAGGAAGGTGTCGCAAATTTTTACGACCACAGCACCGTTCTCCTCCCACGATCGGGTGGGTGGGTGGTACGGGTACGGTGCGGAAGCCATGATAAACACACGCTGCCGAAACGCGCACAGAACAAAGTGCTGACGGCAGTGGATACTGAAATTGGCTGAAGGTCGTGCAAAAAACGGGCACACACTGTCGAGCGCTAGCGTGCTTAATCGCGCTGGAGATGATGTCATCCGGTGCGCAGCCATGTTGGATTAGGATTGATTGGTGTTGGTGTGTGTGTGTTTGCTCGCAAACGGGTCCTCAGGTGTTGACGCGCGTTTGTGATGGACGTTGTGGAGGGCCAGGCTGGGCAGGTTTTGCACTGCGCGGCACAGACCCCCTTCGGCGGCGTCATGCAAATAGTGAAACAGACGGTGGGATGTGTACTCACACAAGTCACTCGCTCGGACCTGCTGGAATCGCTAATGACTCCGGTCAACCTCCAGGTCCAGGTCTGGTGAAATGGTGTAACATTCCTCGGTGGGCGTGATCGGTCGTCGCGTAGATTCCTCCTGGCCGTCGATATAGAAAGCTTTCAAGGTGCTTTTGCTCCATCACCGTGAAACGCTGCTGACTAAGCGCAACCCGATCGCAAGTAGTTTCGCGTGGTTTTGCATGTCACCCAGGACGACGGCGGTGCGCTGAGTAACCACCTCTTTCCTTAATGACGTCCGTCCGGGAACCGGTCGCCGAAACCGAGCTGTTCACAGCGTCACAGCGAGCGGGGTGGTTACGATCGCCGTGCCACAATTAATTCCACGATCGGTGGGGATTTTCTAAACGTAGCCTGCGAGCAGGAAGCGAACACTGTTTAATCATCTGCGTGTTCTGCCCGGAGGGGGATGTATCGGGATTCGGTACCGATCCCCGGGAGGATGTGGTGTGTGTGGAATGTTTACAGATTCACATAAAATGTAATGCGATGATTAGTCGGTTACGTGACCCGGGTGTGGGATATTCGTTTTCCAATTGTAAGAAAAATATCACAGAGCTTGATTTTTTCTCTCTCTCTCGAATATTTACTGATTAAGGATACCCGGTACGTGTCAGCTTACTCACGGGTTTATGAGTAACTATTGCGATCGAAATACATATGTAGGGGGCTTCTCAGTTAAAAAGCAATCAAACGCTAGCTATAAATTTAAGATCGTGCTTTAAAACAGTTAAATAACATCTGATATTCCGGATAAACCCAATAACTTGGGGCACCATCAGGGAGCTTCAGTGAACTTCAGTGGTAGAAGGTTTAATTTGCAATTAAGCTTGAAATGCGATAAAGTGGCGATGTTTTTAAGCTTCAGTTTTGGGTTCTCAAATGTTGACACTTTTTCTAACTATTTTTAACTCTCATCAAGAGCTACTGAGAAACATTTTGATCTAATTTTTCAAAAAATTTAAAATCACCAAATGATCTGCCTACAAATCTACTTTGACACACCTGGTATAATCAAATTAAGTGTACTATCGATTGAAAACACATCAAAACCAGATCCTTTCTTCTCAAGAGGTGGTTGTAAAGGGGTCGTTTACTGCTTTTCCCGAGCGAGCGAGCGAGTGAAACAAAACATATAGCAAAAAAAAACATTAAAATCGTTCAATAAAATACACAAACGGATAAAAGTGAAAGTTTGTCCGACACACCGTGGACTGCGCAAGAAAAAAAGGAAGGTGTCGCAAATTTTTACGACCACAGCACCGTTCTCCTCCCACGATCGGGTGGGTGGGTGGTACGGGTACGGTGCGGAAGCCATGATAAACACACGCTGCCGAAACGCGCACAGAACAAAGTGCTGACGGCAGTGGATACTGAAATTGGCTGAAGGTCGTGCAAAAAACGGGCACACACTGTCGAGCGCTAGCGTGCTTAATCGCGCTGGAGATGATGTCATCCGGTGCGCAGCCATGTTGGATTAGGATTGATTGGTGTTGGTGTGTGTGTGTTTGCTCGCAAACGGGTCCTCAGGTGTTGACGCGCGTTTGTGATGGACGTTGTGGAGGGCCAGGCTGGGCAGGTTTTGCACTGCGCGGCACAGACCCCCTTCGGCGGCGTCATGCAAATAGTGAAACAGACGGTGGGATGTGTACTCACACAAGTCACTCGCTCGGACCTGCTGGAATCGCTAATGACTCCGGTCAACCTCCAGGTCCAGGTCTGGTGAAATGGTGTAACATTCCACGGTGGGCGCGATCGGTCGTCGCGTAGATTCCTCTTAGACGCCAATATAGAAAGCTTTCAAGGTGCTTTTGCTCCATCACCGTGAAACGCTGCTGACTAAGCGCAACCCGATCGCAAGTAGTTTCGCGTGGTTTTGCATGTCACCCAGGACGACGGCGGTGCGCTGAGTAACCACCTCTTTCCTTAATGACGTCCGTCCGGGAACCGGTCGCCGAAACCGAGCTGTTCACAGCGTCACAGCGAGCGGGGTGGTTACGATCGCCGTGCCACAATTAATTCCACGATCGGTGGGGATTTTCTAAACGTAGCCTGCGAGCAGGAAGCGAACACTGTTTAATCATCTGCGTGTTCTGCCCGGTGGGGGATGTATCGGGATTCGGTACCGATCACCGGGAGGATGTGGTGTGTGTGTGGAATGTTTACAGATTCACATAAAAAGTAATGCGATGATTAGTCGGTTACGTGACCCGGGTGTGGGATATTCGTTTTCCAATTGTAAGAAAAATATCACAGAGCTTGATTTTTTCTCTCTCTCTCGAATATTTACTGATTAAGGATACCCGGTACGTGTCAGCTTACTCACGGGCTTATGAGTAACTATTGCGATCGAAATACATATGTAGGGGGCTTCTCACGAACATCATTTAACCCCTTGCGAGCGCATTATTTAGGCATAAGATCGTATGAAGCGTTTTAGTACAAGATTGAAAGCGAACGATTCATTTGAAAATCACGTAAATTAGGCAAACTTATATGGAATAAGCTGTAAGGAATACATGAATTGCGAAATTAGCAGAGTCTTCATAGATGATGTAAAATAGTCTTTTATACTTATATTGTTCTTTGAAATTGTACTAAAACAGATTTCACTTTATTTACAAAGTTTTAGAAGTTTTTCACTTCGTAAACGATCTCGCTAGTCATTAGAATACGATTTGCAAGGCTTTATAGAAAAATAAGCGATTAAACGTAAGGTCCAATATTTTGCAGTAAGACGTCAAGCTTGTACTAAAACACTTACTTTGACTATTTTACTTCGAATACCTGTCAAAAAGAGAAGTTGGAACACTTGCAGAAATGTAAAATAAAGGGTAGCATCATGCTGAGCAATTTAGATAACTTAATGTCATAGGTTCAGGAAGTAAATGCTAAGTAATATTTTGTGTACTAATATTTGTACTAAATCTACTTGCAATACAAAGAGCTTACAAGTAAGTTAAGAAACCAGTGGAATTAGTCAAAAATGTCTGAGTTTTCTTGAATAAACATTAAACTATTTTTTATGATGAAGTTGTTAGTACAACTAGAGCACGCATCCTGGTGGAGAAGCATGGTCGTTCACATAATTGGAGTTATATTTTTCGGGGTTTTTATATTAAAACGCAAAAAAAAAAACAAAATTGTTCACTGATAAATTTCACGCAAGCCACAAGCTTCTAGAAGAATACACTTCAACGGTTCAGAACTCCAGCCGCCTACTTAGCACGTCTGTACTAAAAACCGATCCTCGAAAGATGGATGTGATTAGCACGATTCAGAACGAATTTTTTCCCCAAAATCTATATCATAAAGCACTCAGCACCCCGCCCTCGCTGCGCATGGTAGCTTGGTGGAATGGCCATGCTAATTGCTCGTGTACTAAAACCGTTAGCACCGCCATAAACTATCCCGTCAAAGTCCTTTTTCTTGGGAGGGAATCACCTACCGAGCGCGCGACAATGGAACAAAAAAAACTCATCTCAAACATATAAAGCAAATTTGCTTGTCTGTCCTCCCATACGCGGTATGTTTGTAAACACCCTTTTACCCGTTTCCCTTTTTCGTCGTGGGCTCGGACTCGCATCTCGCTCATCTCGCGCTCCATGGCGTCATCTGGACGCCAAATCACAACCGCGGTGGGAACGGCAGGCTGTGCAGGTGTGCGTGCGCTCGCGAAAGCCCGTGAGACCGCCACCGGCAGGTATTTGCACCCGAAATTACCCACCTCCGTCTTGGTGATGGTGTTAGTTGGGCATAAATGCGTTTTAATTACGCCAACACACACCGCCACACAGCACTCGCGCAAGACGCAAAACCCAAAACGCACACGCACAGGGCAGCGCACAAACAGTGCGTCATCGCCCGGCTCGATCAAATCTTGACGCTGGAGAGCGCGAACGGGCGCGAACGGGGTGAGAATCGGAAAATTACATCACAGTAGGCATTTTCTGTGATGTGTTGCTTGTCGAATCTTTCTCTCTCTCTCTCTCGCGCTCTCTCTTCCCATTTCTCCGCCCGATCGTGGGTGGAAAATCGCGCCGCGTTTCCTTACCTTCTCCTTCGGGTACAGCATCATCTCGTAGGCCATTGTTTGTTTTGTTTGTACGGCTCTGAAGGTGACGGTGGCGATGATTACGGTGATACGGTATAATGGACGCGTTATCAAATCGCGGCTCAAAAATGGAATCGCGCGGGAGTCTGACTGATAGCGCCGTACAAACACTCTCGCACGGTGGGGGAGGTGCGCTGTTATTTCACCTTTCACTCGGAGGGGTGTTTTGGCGAATGCGAACTTATCTCCTCGCGATGGGACCGCTTTGCGGAGGTGGTGTGATCATTTGTTCCACGAATTTGGCTGGTTCGATTGTTCGTCGGTGGAAGTCCTGGGCGCAGGAAGAACCAGAACGACAGCAGAAGATCTCTCGCCCCGTGTGGGGATGCAGACGGGACTGATAACGAAGCAGGCGCTATCGGCTGCGCGAGTGGCACACTTCGGTCGCTCTTTTCGAGGTTTTGCGCGTGGCCGCGTATGTGTTCAATGTTTGAGACAGGGCGATGAAGCACCGAGGTGTTTTTGTTTCTTTTTTGCACCTTTTTTTGTTACTAAACCTCCGGACGGTTCACTTCGAGTGTACAGTACAACACAACCACACACACAGTTTGAGCTGATAATCTTCGACCTTCTCTGTCCACTCTACGCGGCACGGCTGTCTAGGTGGCGGCCTTTCTTGACCGTACGGATAAGCGACACGGCACTAGTCGGGACGCACTTGATACCTGCCACTTGATAGTGCCACTGTTCATTGCCGCACCGGATTTCACACCACCACGAGCTAAACTGAGCTTTTTCCAACAAAAAAAAAACAACACCGACACGCTTTGTTTTCGCACTTCTCGCACTTAGTTTTCGGTGGAGCACACCTTGCGGGACACACTGTTGATTACGCTGCTGCTGATGCTGCTGTGGCGCCTAGCCAGCATCCAAGACACCGCACTGCTCCTCGGGACTTGACAATCGGGAATAAGCGGACGGTTCGCAAACGCGCTAAGCCGATCGGGCCCGCGCGAACACGACGCAAAAATCCCCGCTCTCGCTTTCACTCTCGCTCTCGCTCTCGCTCGCTGGTGGAAGGGTGCGCGCGCTCGCCGCTGTGAAACCTGTCTGCTTCGGTGTGCCCGTGAGCTGTGCGTTTCTGCTCTCCTTCATCTCGCGCCACGGCGGTGGGGAGTTGGTTTGAAAGTTTATTTTTCACATCACCCACCAAACTGGTTGGCGTTTGGCAGTGGTTTGCTTGGAAGCTCGCGGAGTGGTTGCTTTTTTTTTTTGCTGCTGTTTTGTTTGTTAACGTACTTCTTTCTTGTTTAACTCCATTCCGCTCTACCTAGCGTTTGTTGCTGGCCGTTTACTTTGTACGGCTCGAG
>KZ071479.1:75882-86571 GCA_002091845.1 Anopheles cracens | reverse complement strand
TTTGCTTCTCTCCCTCTTGTGGGGCTGTCCGTTCGCTGATGGGACGAATTTGCATAGATCAGATTTCAGGGGATTATGATTAATTCGTAGAAAATACGTATCGGAAGAAAACAGCAAGTATGTTGCTTTTGGGTGTCTTCATTTTGTTCTTTTTTGAAGTTTTAAAGTATTTTAAGTCAAATTCTCAAAAAAAACAATAATAACTCTGTTTAGAACATTGGTGCCTCTAAGGAGACAGCCGAGCGCAAAGGGTTAACCGGTGGTGTCAGTGAATGTTTTAGTACAATGTTGCATCGATTTTTTAATATTTTGTATGAGAGTTTCGATCGTTTGAATTGATTCCACGTTTACTATAAATATTGTGCATTTATGTTTCATTAAAAAAGATCATTTTAGAACACTGGGAGAACTATGAAAGCAACCGAGTGGGAAGGGTTTAAGTTCTTTTATTTGTATGAAAATATTTTACAAGCTTTCGACAGAGTTTGAAGCGTTCAAGATGTGTGTAAATTAAGAACTCATTAATTAAGATAAATTAATTCAAAACAAATAACTAAGAATTTGAAATGAGATTAAGGTTTGCTTCATAAATTGAGCAAAAATTAATAAAAGGTGTATATCTTATGGATTTCATAAGATAACAAAGTAATTAGGCATATTTTTTAACGAATTTTTTTTTGTCCGGCAAGCATTTAGTGGCAATCTTGCCTAATAAAAGTAGTTTTTAAATATTAGTGACGACGTGTCCTAAAGGTGTTGCTTTTTTTCTGTTTTGCTCCGCTGCTGGAGTTTCGGGACGTGAAGACGTGGAGCCCAAGAACGGTGCCGCGCGTGATCAAGTGAGCGACGTTGGACGTTCGAATAAATAAGTTGATTAAAAACAAAAACCTGTCCCTGTTTCGGGAACGGTTCGTGGCGTTTGTGGTGTGCTTTGTGCGTGTGTATTCGTTTCTACACCACGCTTAATCATATGGCGATGTATGAAACGATTTGAGTACGTTTTTTTTCGTTGTTTTAGTTTTTCTTCAGTCTTTATACATTATGGGAGATATTTTTTTGTATACACTGGGACATAACCAAATTTCTTGTTCAACAAAAATGGCTAAATCCATTTTTTGTCCCAGCCAATCTTTGATATTTAACCCTTTGCTCGCTGTTGTACTCTACAGCGTACCTTTTATGTGCTAAGAAGTTTAATTTCTGCGAAGTACCGTTTTTTGTAGATGTTTTGGAAAGTAGAATGATTAATTCACTTATTAGTTAAAAACAAATTAATTTAAAATCGTAATAACCCTTTCCACTCGAGCGGCGCCGATACGGAACCCAGTCGATTCCAAGTACTAATATTATTTGCAGCTCTGCTGGAACCATTTAAAGTGAGCATATTTTTTTCTAGGCAAATTTCCTTTTTAATGTTTGTTTGTAGTTAAAAAAGAGGATACAAAATTGGGAACAAGAGCGTGCAAAGGGTGCAAAAAGAGGGTTTGTACTAAAACTTGTACTAAAACGTACGGAGTGCAAAAGGGTTAATGTTTTGTTCTAACACTTGTACTAACAATGTCCATTGTCCAATGTCCAAGAGATAATGAAATGAATAATTAGATAGTACACAAAACCTTACACTACGTATTTCTGTTATCATAAGAGTAAGTTTTAGTACAAAGCAATCAACTAAAGACCACACACGAAACTATATCGCATTACCCTGATATGCTTTATGCAATGACGAATATTTGCTCAAAAACTGATTGCTTATCGGAAATACTTGAGTGAACGGTTTACGACCCTGCTGAGCATAAATATTTACAGCGGATTGTTCCACGCTGTACAGCTACATGATACGGTGCGTCACCCAAAATCAGATACCAGTAAGATAAGTGGAAGAGTGATTAGGTAGATTTGGGATTAAGACTTTTCACATCACAATACGTTTGGCACGTGGTTTCCTTATGTAATTGAATAGAAATAGTGCTGATTTATAGCAGAGCTCTGCTCTGAGGTAATAACATAACTATCGGGTGCGTACAATCACACTACAACACACCTGCAGACTAACCGGAGTTCGCATCCGCCAACAGCTCATTGGGAGCAAAACGGAATGCCAGGCAATCACGCCATGATCGCTCTCATTTGCATCCGAGTAGCATGTGCATTATTTACCTATCAGGCGAGCTGGCTGTTTTGTTGTTGGTGCCTCCTCTGTTCACTGGAGAGGGGATCCGTGTGCTCCTGCGCTTTGTTTGGTTGTTTTCGGGCCAAGTCGGAGAGTCCGGTTGGTGACATTGGCTAGCGAACCGTGAGCGTCAGAGCGTTTGTTTCCAAGAAGTTCGAAAGAATGTCGAAAGTTCAAGACGTGGGGAATCCCGTGATGTCGCTTTGGAACATGACCTCGCACCTCGGTATAAGAGGTATGCTGTTTTGAAAGCAACTTATTAAGATACTAGCATGACTCACGAAGATGTAACCTTTGTTGAAGTTTCATTCGGCTGGAGGTAAGCTATCGCTGCGCGTGGTTATTAACGTTTTATGGAAATGTGTGTTTTAAGAGAAATGCCTTAAGAATTGATTTTACACATGGGGTTATGATTATGTTTATACTAAAATCTGTATAAAAACGTTGGTTTTCAGAAAATGATGTTTTTTCACATATGAAATTAATTGAAACAGGACTCCTATCGGAAACACCAATATATTGCTATAGTAACTGCATGTTTTATATTGAATGTGTTAGTGTTAAGGTGCAGAATAGGGTAAATACCAATGGAAAATACAATTATTGCTTATTTTGCACCAATGTTGGTTAATAAAACGCATAAAAAAACAACATAAAGTAATTTGTACTAATATCTGTACTAATATGTGTACTAAAACACACCAAGCGCGATCAGCAAAGCATGAAAAACCTAATAAACATGTAAATACTGAAGCAGGAGTTTATTTCTCAAAGTACTTAGAAGATAAGCTGCTTGATAGTTATTTAAGTTGTATCGACATTGTTCGATCACAAGTTATTCTAAATTACGCTTCTGGGACAAGTATCAGGCGTCTCCACAGGCAGAGTGAAATAAACTAGGGTCGGAATTAAGGCATATGGATATTGTATCTGTTGCGTTATAAAGAACAATTATAGATACGGTAGTGATGCATTGAACAACAACTATCTTTCATCGAACGAAAGCCGATAGTATAAGACACAGAAGTAAATAGAATGGAAAAATTAAATAGAAAATTAAAAAATAATAATTAGTACACAGTATACTCAATACATCTGAAGCTGTTCCAAAAATACATCATCCAAAATTATGAAGCAAATCATTCGCGAGCTCGCAAACTCACAATTACTAATCAAACCATTAGCAATTGACTGAATTGACGCAACTGAATTGAAGCAATTGAAGCAATTGATCTTCAATAGAGTAGTTATTCGATATCAACTATTTGATATCAACCATGATGATTAGACATTTGCAAGAAACACTAAAATTCATGTCCTGGATACCATATTGCAAACTCACTGCAATGTGTCCGAAGGTTCATTCCTTAAGGTAAACGGTTACTTGAACATGGCATTTTGAAGGTCGGGTGAAAGACTCGAGCCAGCCTAGGATCGTGGCTTAGCAGACAAGTTCTTCAAAATCACTTCTTCACATACGCCTAGTCGTACTGGCACAGTGTCTAGATATGCTATTAGAACAAGAAGTTGACGCACTTTATTCATTTCAAAATCTTTGTCTGCATACACCAAATCGAGTATTCAGATCTAAGTCAGCAGCTTACTTCGTAGAACGTTAGTTCTTCGAATGCAAGGAACGTCATTTTGAAACATTTCAAAAGCAAGGCCATGCTAAGCTGGCCATACAATGCATACAAATAAATACTAATCAAATAGATAACAAAGAATAACTGACCTTATTTTATGTCGACCACTTTATTGTGCTTAAACTTCAAATTCCATCAAATTGGCCTCACTATTGCTTCGCTTCACTTTCACTAATTTGGGGCACTTAAAACTCACTAAAACACTCCGACACGTATCCCCGCTGTCATCCATCAATGGAATGCTTTCCATTTAATCAGACCGTGCACACTCTACTTATCGGAGTCGGCCGGGGTGCGTGTCCGCCGATAATCATTGCATTGAAGTCCGCTACCGTTATTGTAAGCTCCAGAGAATCTTTCATTCATGCGATATCCGGAAGATACGAATGGAGCACCCACCACAACCAGAAAAAGCACGGCACGGCAGAGAATGGCAGGAAATCAATCAATTTTAACGTTGAAGGCTTTTGTTTCGAGCCGGATCATGGGGAGGATATGTCGTGTGCAGACGTGTTGGCCACCGTTTAGAGGTGTGTCTTCGACGTCACCGTGCCCACTGGGCCCGGTGAAAACATATCGACATAAAACCCCAAACGATTATGTTGACTCGAACTAGTAACACCTTCGGTAACGCACGCAACTGACGATTCAAAACTTAAGGGTGTTACGGTAAACCCCTTGAGCTTAGGCAATTCGCATTACAAATGCGCCGCCATTTTGCCAATACCACCCAATGGACAAGAAATTCGACACCCAATGGACATTGTACGTACATGTCGAAAATTGCATACAACTTGTACGCAAGCGACTTGTACGGTCTATAGTTCCTTTTTGCCTTCCTTTTTGCCGTTCCTTTTTGCCTTACTTTCCCTTCACTACTTTGAATCGAATTTTGGGCTATGCAAAAGTGTGCATAGCCCATAAATGGAGTATGCAAGCAAACAGTAAAACATGGATTGTCTGAAACTTGATTCTGCTGAAGGCTGATTATCCGTGGTTCGAAAATTTACATCTACAAAAGCGTGTTGAATTTTCACTTTTCAATGCTAGCTAAAAACACCATGTAACAATGATGACTAATAAAAATAAGTTTCGTAAATGAGATATGCAGTTTTTGTTTATAGAATTGGCAGCTCAGTACGATATTGTTGTTTCAAGTGGTAAATATAACAAAGTAATGTGTTGTTACTTTTATATTTTTGCTGTAACATACATGATATAACTATAATAAAGCAAATTATCAGCTTGTAATTCATGGCTCTATTTCGAAGAATGAGTTAAAAATCACCTTTCAACCAACTTGGAAACGCATAAACCGCAAAACTCGGGGAGATACTGTATCCGCACTGTTCGATTCCCCCGGACAGTCGCCGCCACCGTGCTGTGAAACGTCGCACACCGACACAACGACAGTACATGCCGACCAGTGCGGTGGAGTATCTCGAATCAAGCGCGCAGTTATCACTTCGTAAGTGTCGTCGTCGTTCGTGCACCCCAAACGATTATGTTGACTCGAACTAGTAACACCTTCGGTAACGCACGCAACTGACGATTCAAAACTTAAGGGTGTTACGGTAAACCCCTTGAGCTTAGGCAATTCGCATTACAAATGCGCCGCCATTTTGCCAATACCACCCAATGGACAAGAAATTCGACACCCAATGGACATTGTACGTACATGTCGAAAATTGCATACAACTTGTACGCAAGCGACTTGTACGGTCTATAGTTCCTTTTTGCCTTCCTTTTTGCCGTTCCTTTTTGCCTTACTTTCCCTTCACTACTTTGAATCGAATTTTGGGCTATGCAAAAGTGTGCATAGCCCATAAATGGAGTATGCAAGCAAACAGTAAAACATGGATTGTCTGAAACTTGATTCTGCTGAAGGCTGATTATCCGTGGTTCGAAAATTTACATCTACAAAAGCGTGTTGAATTTTCACTTTTCAATGCTAGCTAAAAACACCATGTAACAATGATGACTAATAAAAATAAGTTTCGTAAATGAGATATGCAGTTTTTGTTTATAGAATTGGCAGCTCAGTACGATATTGTTGTTTCAAGTGGTAAATATAACAAAGTAATGTATTGTTACTTTTATATATTAGCTATAACATATATGATATAATTATAATAACTTGTAAAAATAAAGCAAATTATCAGCTTGTGATTCGTGGCTCTATTTTGAAGAAAGAGTTAAAAATCATCATTAATTCAACTTGGAAACGCATAAGCCGCAAAACTCGGGGAGATACTGTATCCGCACTGTTCGATTCCCCCGGACAGTCGCCGCCACCGTGCTGTGAAACGTCGCACACCGACACAACGACAGTACATGCCGACCAGTGCGGTGGAGTATCTCGAATCAAGCGCGCAGTTATCACTTCGTAAGTGTCGTCGTCGCTCGTGCTGGGATAGTGTATTCAAGTGGTAGTGGTTCAAGTAGCACAAGCATTAGTTTTAGAATCTTGTTTGGTGGCAAACGCGTTAAGTTTCATTGGAAGCACAAAGTGACCTGGTGAATTGAACGCTAAAGGATCCTACGAAGGACACGTATATATATAGAGGGAGCTATCGTATCTCTGTATCTGTAGCAGCAGGTTGAAAGCAGCGTTTCGCGTTGCTTCGTATTAGGTTAGTGTGCAGTAAGTGTAGAAATTGCTGCGTGATGAAACAACCTAAAGCAAAATAAAATTGTAATGCTCAGGAAAAGTATGATTCGGGTTCAACATTCGATCGCGAAGTGTGCGACTAGTGCTAGTGAAGAGCGTTCTTCAAACGGTTCAGTTGAAAAGTGATGCTTACTTATTAAAGCCCTAAGAAAAAAGAATCATCTTCACTGGGAAAAACGAGATCCGTGGCTTAAAACCGAAGTAGTACTTGAAGCATTGTGTTGGAGCACCAGCGGCATTCCCATCCCATGGGACGGGGACGGCTGCGAAGATACTCGCCTTTCAAGGCTAGCTCGTGTTGCGTCTGCATCTCGATTCGACACGATCAAATCAAAGGCAATCTCGCGTGCGATATAAACAAACCAGTAATTAGAATAATTATTTATGACGCTGCTGTGGCGGTGTGCTCAGTGTTGTGTTCAGTGGGCACTGGCTGCCCGAGGTGGATGTGAATACATCGTGCCGCAGCAGGCAAGAGTGCATATTAAAAGTTCGTTCTAAGCAGATGGTTGTGTGCAGAAGAGAGAGAAAAAAGCTAAATGTAATACTTTTGGCCATTCTTGCACGTGTACGGTTGTGTTGGTGCTATAATCTTGCAGTGAAATGGCGATCGCTGCAAACAACGCGGAAGGAACGGCATACTAGTGGAAGAAATGAAAGTCTTCAACTTTTGTGTGGGGGGGGGGGGGGGGGGGGGGGGGGAGCAGAAGGTTAACCGCGGCGTGAGCGGAAAGAATCGTTTGACCTCTCGGGGGCCGGATGGACGACGCAAAAAGTGGTGATCATAACACAAAAACTACAAAAATTCGCATGCAAGTGATGAACTTCGTTTTTTTTTGCTTATTTTTTTTGTCGTTCTCCTTCCGTTCGTTGCTTCTCGCTGGTTGATTGAGGCTTGTATGAGGCTGCGGATGCCCACTTCTGAGCAGACTTTAATCCAAGCGTCGTCCTTCAAGCCGACATTCCATGCCGGTACGCTGGAACGGTGTTTGCTCAACTTTGGGATTTATTTGTTTTCCCCCTAATCTGTTTCGAGAACCGCTGTCTGGACGCTAGCAGCAAAATATGAGCTTCGTTTCGAACGCTTTTTTTCTCGACCGTCTACCTCTTCTCAGTTGTGTCAACTTTGAAGCAGCTCGAGACGCGCTTGATTTACTTAGAACGCTTAGCGCCGTTTTCCCCTTCTTATTCTACCACTCGAGAGTGTACCATAACTAATGCGCTAATGGCATTGACCCGAATGCGTCCGATCGGGAGGGTTTTTCTTGTTTGTTTCTCAAAGCCGTCAGTGGTTAGTCGATGCGAGGTGGATTTGAATCCAGGGGGCGAATAATTGGGCATAAAATAAATAAATCGAAATAAAACATATTTCACGGGCTAGCGATGCATACATTTCGAGCGCGCGCTAATGATTTCCTTGATCGAACGATTATTTTATCTGTGCCGGAAGGATCGGTAGCAGGGGGGAACATGTGAAGGAATGAATTAATAATTGGTTGCAGATCTAGATAGAATATAATTGAGTTGGCTACGAAATGATATAAGTCGTCAAATAACTTGATGAGTGCAAATTAAAACCTGGCTACGAAAGGAGTACGAAAGATTTTGATTTGTAGATAAAATGTGGCTTAATTGTCCGATGAAAAGTTTATAAGCAAGATGAGTGGAGAGTTGTTATGATTTAGAACAGATTTTTTAACAGATACAATTTGAAATTTTGGGAAAAAAAACATTGCAAAATTGGTTTTTTCTTTGCTATATCTTTTAAATTGTTTTCCAGCCTTGAATGCCTGATTTTGACGCCTTTAAAATCAAGATTTCAGCTTTTATCATTTTTTGTTTTTATTTTTTAATATCTTATGAATGGGATCACTGTAAAATCAGCTAAAACATATTTTCAACTACAGTCTATAACATAAGCATACGGTTACATGTTTTTGAGAACAAAAAGAAAGCTTAGCCGTGCAAATAGACGTAGCGAGAAAATTTCTCGCGCGAAATTTCTCAAAAGTAGCTCAATTTAGCAAACAGAGCTACTTTTCTTGTGAGATATTTCTATCGCTGAATTTTCTATTGCTGAACCCTAAAATAAATTAAATCTATTAATATATTTAATATTTTGTAAATTCACAACAACTCACTTGTAACTGTCTTCACCAGAATGTTTTGTTTACATTTAGAGACGAAAGACAGATTGAGCAACACATAGAAATTGAGCTATTTCTAGGTTTGCGATGACAACGAGAGCCGTTTTTATGTATGTACTTTACATCGAAATTCATCGAATGACAGCGAGATATTTCTCAGAGAGAAATTTCGCGCTACGTCTATTTGCACTGTAAGAAGAGAAATGGAAGTGATGCTCTTCTAAGTTGCAGTGAAAATATCTTTCTATGGTTTTATCTCATACTTCCAAACACTATTACTATTATTTTTGGCCATAAACATACTTAAAATATACAGGATTTTTCATCCATTGTTGACCAGTTCCCACAGTTAGATGAACTCGCGCCCACTCAATGTTGAAATCCTTCCAACCATTCTTCAAGTGGTTATAATGTGTAGTTCAAAGTTTGGCTTCGAACGAGTCGATACAATTGCTCCATTGGAAGTTTACAACTTGACATGTTAAACACAGTGGGGAAGCCCTGTGTGGGAAATGCCATTTCAAGAATGGGTGGAAAGATTTCACGATTGATCACGGACGATTTCATCTAACTGTGGGAACTATTCAAGAATGCATAAAAAATAATATGACTATGACTTCAAAATCTTAGAAATTAAGCTATTTAGCGCTATCTAAGCGAACTTTTCTTTTTTCAACCGTACCGTTTTAACTTATTTTCACGGACCTTTGAACGATTGGATTTAATCCAATATTCATACAACATAGAAATCCTTAATCAAGTGCAACAAATGCAAAGACAAGCAACGTGACAGTACGTGGATCGCAAGTTTGTAACAGAACCGTTGTTGTTTATTACGGAACGGCACAGAAATTGTGACACAAACCGTCCAAACAAACAAAGAAATGGGCGATAAAAGTATCTCACATACGTGCTACCGTGGGTGTTGAATATCGCTCCCGAAGCGAAATCAACGGCAGCCTCACTCGATCGAACCCCGATGGCAACGCGTCCCGTAAATTGAGGCACTACGTGCCGAACATTCTTGGTCATCAAAATTCACCACAAAGACTTCCCGCTGCAGTGGGACAGCGGGGACCCTCACGTGAGCCCCGGGTCGTAAACTTGACAACGTATCGCTTGTTTGCGCGTCTAATGATGCCGCCCGGGGCCCTGGGCCCTGCTGGTGGGAAGTCCCACGGTTGGTGGAAAATTTGGTTACTCATGAGCCCCCGTCGACGGTGCCGTTGGACGGAATTTAACGCGTCGTTAAAAGCGTGTCTTTCGGGTGTAGGCGTTTGTCATCGGGCTAGAAGCTGTACCGAACGCTTGTTTGATATTACGCGCACCACGTGGACAGGAGGAAGTGGTGCTTGGGTGACAAAAAAATCGAAGGGAAACGCTGTGCTGTGTGTGGTGATCGTAATGACTTTATTTAGAAATCGTCAACCGAAAACGATCGGTTTTGCGTGGTGCGAACGGTGTGCGTGTGGGTGTACCGTTCGTTGCTGCAGATCGTTTTGAATCAGTAGGAAGCTGCGGAGGTGTTTGCTGTACAGGGTGTGTCGCAATCCTGTTTTGTAAATTGAGACAGTTTATCGAACATGCTTCAAAACCCGAAATTGTGCTCTAAAGGACTTGATGAGACAGATACTTTGAAGAAGATTTTGGAGACTTAATTTTTATATTTAACTATTCAATTAAGTTGCATAACAGAGGATAGGCATTAGCACTAACTTTACTTGAATTTGATTATTAAACATGGAATGTAAATAAGAATAAATATACGATTTTATACTATTAGAACGAAAGTGAAACATATTTATGCCAACATTTTTGTTGTGGAAAACGTCGAATTATACATGTCGTGACAGAAAAGGCGCCAAATTTATTTATTTATTTGTTTATTTATTTATTTTATTGAATACCACTTATCTGCCTCGAGGGCTTAACAATGATGTCTTAAAAAATATACGATTTTATACTATTAGAACGAAAGTAAAACATATTTATGCCAACATTCTTGTTGTGGAAAACGTCGAATTATACATATCGTGACAGAAAAGGCGCCAA
>KZ071479.1:58417-75872 GCA_002091845.1 Anopheles cracens | reverse complement strand
ACAATGTTAACAATGTATCTTAAATACTAAAAGTAGGGGGGAGGGGGTAATACACAAATACGAAATTATTGGAGAGAGGAGAATTTACCAGCTTTTGTCGGAACCAATGCTACTGTTTTGCACCTTTCTATTAGTTATAATTATTACTTGTTGCTACTTTTGACAAAAAAGAGTCCAAGATCTTTACGTTTGCGCAGAAAGCAAACAAACCGTTCTGATGATGATCGGCTCTTTTGATGCAAAAAAATGTATCGGCGATGATTTAACCAAGAACTCAGATGATATTGATAGAAATTGTTGAAGTTATGGTGTAAATGGTTTATGTTCAACTAAAAATTAATTTTCAAACACTTTGATATGAGTAATGAGTTCGATTTTAACAATTATTTCAAGGTTGTCGAAATATAATGCAAAAATATGAAAGTTTTTCTTTCATGTCGTAGTGTGTAGTAGGCACTGCTATCAAAGTGTGCGGCGCGGTCTTGGGAAAGGCAGTTGATAAATTGTTGGACACTCTTCAATCCGCATCCGCGGCCAAGTGACATTATAAGCAAGAAAAAACGTTGATATTGTTACAAAGTATGCAATCATGACGTTCGTTTTTGGAGATTTTGACAGTTTTGCGATGTTTTCGATTTATGAGGCATTATCGTGAGAATTTAGAAGCATCTGAAAAGGGTTTATTCACGCGGTGACGAAAGATTTTTATTGAGTATGATGCATTATTGTGTAAATAGAAAACTCGCATAAATTTATCGTGATCTTTTGTTTCTAATCAAAAAATATCCAAGTTGGCTTAAAAAGCGATACACCCTGTGTGTTGTCTCCATTTTTTTTATCGCCATCGTTGACAACCAACCGTTGCTTTGATGTGGTTTCCAGTGTTCCAGCACTGCTGGATGCAATTTTGAGCCTTACTTTTTTGTGTTGTCCCCCCGCTGGACAACAATGCGTTCAACGACACGGCGTGTTTTGGAATTGAAATTCTCCCACACGCGCACGAACCGGGCCCGCTCATTCAGCCGGATAATACGACACGTGACTGTATGCCGATGGCCAGACCTTTGGAGGCAGAGATTGTCCGTTCGACCGTTGCGCAACCGAAGATGTTGCGCCGGAAGCGGTGCTGTAAAAGTCGAACAATTTTTACCAAAACACTCTGTGCTTAGATCTCTTCTCGCGTGCGTTTTATTGCCAACTTAGTTTAGGTAATGCTTCCCGTCACGTTGGGCCCTGGATCTGGTGCACTGGTTATTTAAATACAAAACAGGAAAAGAGATAATTTATCACCCCGCGGTTGCATTCGGGCGTGCCCGCAGCGAAAAAGGGAACCGTACAATCGTTCCAAACCGTATTTCATCACTCAACTTTCACTCGTCGCGTTCCCGCGCGGAGGGTTAGAGAAGGAACGAAGGAACGATCTGCCGTGAGTGGTGCCGATTAGCATAAATCATTGGAATAATGCGTTCCATTTCCATTCGACACTTGACAGCGAACGGAAAGAAGTGCGTTCGGCAATATTGGTACGATCCACTACGCGGGTGTGGGTCACGCAAACGAGGTCAGAACCGTTGAGCGGGCATGTCGAAAGCAGGGTTCTAAGCGGGAAGAAAGTTGACGCTCAAGAAACGCTTCCCTGGCATGCCGGGAAGCAGAATAATTTATGGACACGATCGCCGTCCACCGAGCCGGAACTGAAACCGGCTCGCTAACGGCCAATGGCGGTCGCGTATTGAACGCCCTCGCGCGTAGGGTGTCAATTTTATAATGTTTCACCACCCCACAGGCACAGCCAAACCCCAAATAAGCGGACAAGCCGGATCCTTTGTGTGGTCTGTCTGTGACGCCGCAAAACGCCGGAAGGGTCACTCTCGCATGACGCCGGAAGTATAATTAATTAATTTGTACGTTGGTGCATTCTTTTGAGACCTAGTAACACATACACACACCCGAGAAAAAACAGGAAATAAAGGGACGCGTGAGTTTGGTCCCCGTACGAGGCTCGGTCAGGCGATGTGTTGTGGAACAGGTGTTTTAGGTAAATTAAACTAGAATCAGCGGTAAGTTCAAGGCCCTGTGTGCCCTGCTCGAAATGTGTCCCTTGATGGTGTGATGTGAACTCGTAGCGAATGATATTCTGAAATGATAAATGAACGTTAACCCTCTATACAAGAAACTTTTTTAAAAATTATTTTATATATGGTGGAATTAACTGATTATTGAATAGTTTATATCAACACAACCATCACGTACTGATAGCCAATTAGGAGCGAAATATATTCTGAAACGAGCTGGGAATAGTTAAGTAGAATGAATAGTAATGTGTTTCAATTTCGGCAACGTTTCGCCAAACCGCCGACCAGCCAGGGGTGCTCAACTTGGGCTGTTTGATTTGGATACGTAAAACCATGTTTCGGTACCTATAGACACTCCTAAGTGACTCTTACACGAATTGCTTTATTAACCTTTGAAATCTTGACACTTGACCTTTGAGTGATTTTTCATAGCTTAAACTATCTTAAGGGAATTATGAATTATTAAATGTTTGTAATTTTTTGATAACAATCTGTCTCTCAAGGTTTATTTTTGTACCTAAATAAGTGAACAAGTTCAATAATCAAATTAAATTGGTTCTCTAGACTCTAAATACCGTTATAAATCTTAATGAGTTAATTAATTTGCAATGATTCAAAAGTAGTTTAAAGAACTATTAATCTCTGAAGATTCAAGCAGAATTTTATAAACCTTCGAAAGGCAATGAATTTTCAACGATCTTAAATCTCTAGGTAATCATGATCTTTTGAAGCTTTAACTCGCTTTTCGCGTCAATGTGCACTCCGTTTTTAATCCAGAATCTGTTTTATGGATCTTCAAAGGTGCACGACTCTTCGATGAAGAGTTAGGGGCTGCTCTAGAATAAGTCTGATGACACAAACGACAAGAACAAACGTATGACGCTGTATGGAGGTGCTCTAGAAAAGTCTGTCAAATATCGACGAACTTTTGTCGTTATACAAATCTGGTTGTATTTGTCGGTGACACACCTTGGCGCTATCAATCTTGGTAAAAAACAACAGGAAATAAAGGGACGCGTGAGTTTGGTCCCCGTACGAGGCTCGGTCAGGCGATGTGTTGTGGAACAGGTGTTTTAGGTAAATTAAACTAGAATCAGCGGTGAGTTCAAGGCCCTGTGTGCCCTGCTCGAAATGTGTCCCTTGATGGTGTGATGTGAACTCGTAGCGAATGATATTCTGAAATGATAAATGAACGTTAACCCTCTATACAAGAAACTTTTTTAAAAATTATTTTATATATGGTGGAATTAACTGATTATTGAATAGTTTATATCAACACAACCATCACGTACTGATAGCCAATTAGGAGCGAAATATATTCTGAAACGAGCTGGGAATAGTTAAGTAGAATGAATAGTAATGTGTTTCAATTTCGGCAACGTTTCGCCAAACCGCCGACCAGCCAGGGGTGCTCAACTTGGGCTGTTTGATTTGGATACGTAAAACCATGTTTCGGTACCTATAGACACTCCTAAGTGACTCTTACACGAATTGCTTTATTAACCTTTGAAATCTTGACACTTGACCTTTGAGTGATTTTTCATAGATTAAACTATCCTAAGGAAATTATGAATTATTAAATGTTTGTAATTTTTTGATAACAATCTGTCTCTCAAGGTTTCGAGTTTCTAGTCTTTTATTGGATATATACTCGCCTTGGTTCCAATACGGTTCCGGTCAGTTTTTAGTAAGGTTCCGGTTACTTACTCACAATCAGGCTCTTCCAAGATTCTAGGTTCTATTCTAGGATGGTTCTAGTAAGGTTGTAGTAAGAGTCTTGAAAGGTTCCTCCAAGGCTGCAATAAGGTTCTAGTAAGGCTCACGAAAGGTTCCTCTAAGATTCCAGTGATGTTCCAGTAAAGTCTGGCGAGTGGAGTCTGTAGTCATGTATACATGTCCTATAAGAGATGGAACCACCCTAAAGCAGACGCAAATTCCTAACTATACTGTTTACCTACAATTTCCACTTTTTGCCCACGAACTCTTCTATTAAGATTTCGGATTTTTCTTCTATTCACGTCTATCTGAACCGTGGTAATTAGAATACGTCGCTATATTCCAAATATAAACATTATCATACAATATTAACATTAGTAGCATTAGTGACAACAGTAATGACAACGCTAATGAATTTACGATCGACTAGTTAAGCTCTCCCCATGTTCAACACACGAATACTCATCTCCGTGGGGAGATAAAACAAATTTCCATTTCCAATTTTCAACGCTCCAAACGTGGAAGATGCCAACAGGGTTTCATTAGCCGGGCGTATCGTTAGTTAAATGGGCAGAAATAGCATCAAAACGATTGTTAACATCACGGCGAGCCGATTATCTCCGTGCCTGGGGTGTTGTCCCTTAGGCGATGTTATGCCCAGGTTAGAGAAGAAGGTTCATCGGACTTGGAACAGTATCATAACTTAGGAAAAATCATGAGAAATATCATGAAAAAATCCTGTTCCACTGGAACTATTTTGAACATATTGCGTATTCTGCGCAAATACCCAATATCGGCTCATTTTCTTGGTTGACTTTAAAACTTTACCTGTCCAGATTTGGCAATGTATTCCGAGAGCTCTTTTATTGTTAATACTAAAAAATAGGAAAAAGATGTTGTTTTCATCTCGAAAACAATCTGGTTTTAGCTTTTTTTTGTAAACCTCTCTTCATTTGAAGGTTATGTTGAAGTGAACATTGATAAAAATATGATGCACCAACCGTAAATTTTGTCCAAAAATAGAAGCGCTAGACAATTTAATATCTTCTTATTATCTTCTAATATCTTCTTCTTGTGTCAATTACTTGTTGGTGTTTCCTATTACTTCACCTTCGCGAATTTTGTACTCCATCGCAAAGCAATTGTAATTCAAAGCGTTCCGTTTACCGATACCGATAAAAGACAAACGAAACTGAACGTGTGATGGACGAAACCAACGTACGCCACATTCCGGCACAGCCGGATAGAAAACAAAAACCGTTTGCTTTCGCAATCGACTCCTTGGCGGTTGGGCTTCATTTGGTGCGCTGGTGCGATTGTTATGCTACGGAGCGCACACCGTTTTGGCCGCGGCAATGCATCCTCAGCAGAAAGCGACAAAGCGCGACTTTACGTAACCCTTTTTGCGACAAGATTCACCTACAGGTTTGTGTGTGTGCTCTAATCCGCATGCGGGCCATTTTGTGGCTCGCTGTCTATTCCCGGCTGCTCCGGCAGGCATTAAACTCACTTGCTCTGGCGCCTGAGGTTAAGTGGTTTTTTGAGTTTCGAACGGCAGTCTCGTGAAGGTGGTAAACACAAAACTAACCTCTGTTTGAGTGTTTTTTTGGAAGCAGATAAGGAAAGCGTTTAAGTTGTGGTTGTGGTACGATATGATGGTATTATTCTAAAAGTAACTCTGCGTCTCGTGCGATCAAAGTTCCTGGTAGAGTCTCATGACTTATGAAGTCACGAGTTCACACAACGACCTCGCAATCGACATTCCAGAACCGTGACGACAACCGAGAGCCAGTACGCGTGGAACTAGAACTCTTAATTGGAGCCGAGTCATAGAGGCAAGTCACGTTCGAGGCGATTGTAAATCACCGCGATCGGTTGTCCTTCTCCATTGGGCTTCATCAAGTTGACGATCGGATGTTGGATTGAGTCAGGGAGATATCGTAGTTTTGTATCGATGCGATCTATCCTGACTCATAACGTTTATTCATAATGTAATAAAAAAAACAACCATGACGTTAAGTTGAACCACGAACAAACCGGATTTAGAATATTTTGTACCAAAACGGTAAAAGTAGTGTTGCGGGCCTTCCCTAAGATAACATATCTGCGGCACCACTTTCTCCGCTCTCGCCGATGAGGCTTTTAACGTGTCGCCAAAATCATCGCCTACTTCTCAGCCGGCTGAGTAACACGCGGGTGCTATATCCACACATGGGTGTGACGTTGAACGGCGGCATTCCGTCTCATTATAACGTCGCTGGCACCATTCCTGTTCCACTGGAACTATTTTGAACATATTGCGTATTCTGCGCAAATACCCAATATCGGCTCATTTTCTTGGTTGACTTCAAAACTTTACCTCTCCAGATTTGGCAATGTATTCCGAGAGCTCTTTTATTGTTAATACTAAAAAATAGGAAAAATATGTTGTTTTTATCTCGAAAATAATCTGGTATTAGCTTTTTTTTGTAAACCTCACTTCATTTGAAGGTTATGTTGAAGTGTACATCGATGAAAATCTGATGCACCGATTGTAAATTTTGTCCAAAAATAGAAGCGCTAGACAATTTAATATCTTCTTATTATCTTCTAATATCTTCTTCTTGTGTCAATTACTTGTTGGTGTTTCCTATTACTTCACCTTCGCGAATTTTGTACTCCATCGCAAAGAAATTGTAATTCAAAGCGTTCCGTTTACCGATAGCGATAAAAGACAAACGAAACTGAACGTGTGATGGACGAAACCAACGTACGCCACATTCCGGCACAGCCGGATAGAAAACAAAAACCGTTTGCTTTCGCAATCGACTCCTTGGCGGTTGGGCTTCATTTGGTGCGCTGGTGCGATTGTTATGCTACGGAGCGCACACCGTTTTGGCCGCGGCAATGCATCCTCGGCCGAAAGCGACAAAGCGCGACTTTACGTAACCCTTTTTGCGACAAGATTCACCTACAGGTTTGTGTGTGTGCTCTAATCCGCATGCGGGCCATTTTGTGGCTCGCTGTCTATTCCCGGCTGCTCCGGCAGGCATTAAACTCACTTGCTCTGGCGCCTGAGGTTAAGTGGTTTTTTGAGTTTCGAACGGCAGTCTCGTGAAGGTGGTAAACACAAAACTAACCTCTGTTTGAGTGTTTTTTTGGAAGCAGATAAGGAAAGCGTTTAAGTTGTGGTTGTGGTACGATATGATGGTATTATTCTAAAAGTAACTCTGCGTCTCGTGCGATCAAAGTTCCTGGTAGAGTCTCATGACTTATGAAGTCACGAGTTCACACAACGACCTCGCAATCGACATTCCAGAACCGTGACGACAACCGAGAGCCAGTACGCGTGGAACTAGAACTCTTAATTGGAGCCGAGTCATAGAGGCAAGTCACGTTCGAGGCGATTGTAAATCACCGCGATCGGTTGTCCTTCTCCATTGGCTTCATCAAGCTGACGATCGGATGTTGGATTGAGTCAGGGAGATATCGTAGTTTTGTATCGATGCGATCTATCCTGACTCATAACATTTATTTTAGTGTTTAAAAAACAACCATGACGTTAAGTCCAACCACGAACAAACCGGATTTAGAATATTTTGTACCAAAATGGTAAAGAGTAGTGTTGCGGGCCTTCCCTAACATCACATATCTGCGGTACCACTTTCTCCGGCATCCTCTCTCGCCGGTGAGGCTTTTAACGTGTCGCCAAAATCATCGCCTACTTCTCAGCCGGCTGTGTAACACGCGGGTGCTATATCCACACATGGGTGTGACGTTGAACGGCGGCATTCCGTCTCATTATAACGTCGCTGGCACCAGATTTACAACCGACATTTGACGGGGATTTCGTGATAAGCGGCGAATCTGAGAAGCGCGAATTGGGATGGCCAGTTTTTTCCCTCCTTTGGGGGGAGAAGATATTTATAACGCGCATGCTTATCTCGAACGATGGGCGGATATTAGCGCTGTTACGCCAGATTAACCTGAAAGCTGTTAAATAGTGTGAATCCGAATGTGTTTGTTGGGAAATTGGGTTACTATTTTTAGGTTCTGCGAGTTTCTAGTCTTTTATTGGATATATACTCGCCTTGGTTCCAATACGGTTCCGGTCAGTTTTTAGTAAGGTTCCGGTTACTTACTCACAATCAGGCTCTTCCAAGATTCTAGGTTCTATTCTAGGATGGTTCTAGTAAGGTTGTAGTAAGAGTCTTGAAAGGTTCCTCCAAGGCTGCAATAAGGTTCTAGTAAGGCTCACGAAAGGTTCCTCTAAGATTCCAGTGATGTTCCAGTAAAGTCTGGCGACTGGAGTCTGTAGTCATGTAGACATGTCCTAAGACATAAGAGATGGAACCACCCTAAAGCAGACGCAAATTCCTAACTATACTGTTTACCTACAATTTCCACTTTTTGCTCACGAACTCTTCTATTAAGATTTCGGTTTTTTCTTCTAGTCACGTCTAACTGAACCGTGTTAATTAGAATACGTCGCTATATTCCAATTATGAATATTATCATCCAATATTAACATTAGTAGCATTAGTGACAACAGTAATGACAACGCTAATGAATTTACGATCGACTAGTTAAGCTCTCCCCATGTTCAACACACGAATACTCATCTCCGTGGGGAGATAAAACAAATTTCCATTTCCAATTTTCAACGCTCCAAACGTGGAAGATGCCAACAGGGTTTCATTAGCCGGGCGTATCGTTAGTTAAATGGGCAGAAATAGCATCAAAACGATTGTTAACATCACGGCGAGCCGATTATCTCCGTGCCTGGGGTGTTGTCCCTTAGGCGATGTTATGCCCAGGACAGGTAGGAGAACCGAAAATATCACGAAAGCTGCGTTGCACAACGGTTGGAAGATTTGATCCAACAAATCACAAAAAAGTCTCCGCTTTCCCTGCTAGAAGAGTTACAGTGTTGCTAGCCAAATAAAATATAAAGAGAGACTGAAAGAGATGCAAACGATGGTCATTAACGAGCTCATATATGTATTAGGATGTTGTTGGGCGTATGTTTTTGCATCCATCTTGTAAATCGTTATTTCCTGCTAATTATAGTCCGTACATTTTCACCGGTCAAAAGATGAAAGATGCTAAAAACGCGCCGATGGCGCGAGAGCGTCGAGAGACCCTTTTTCTTGAAACTAATTGCCCCACGCCGCCGCCATATTTGAGCGCATCCAGTGTCGTAACCGCGACGGCCTAATGGCGCTGGAACATGCTTCCCAAACCGGCCGTCAGGTCCGAAACGCGCACCGGCGACATAATCGGGCCCTCACGACACCATTAGACGCCGCGTGCCGCGTCCAGTACGTGGCCACGATGCAACGGCGTCTCGGCGTTGCGTAACTCCGTAACTTCACCTACTCTCTTTGCGGCTGCTGCTCGGTGCTGACCAACGGGATGGGCCGTCAGCGATCATTCAATCGGCAGCCTCTTGGTCTGCAGTCGCCGTTGTCTAAAAAAACCTGCCCAAACGGAACGTCCCCTCCAACACTGCGAGCAAATCTGGTTTCGCAGGGCCCGGCACGACACGGCGGCGAGCGCTTTTGGATAAAACGACGGGCTGCTCCGGTTCCAGTGGAGACGAAAAGCGAAAGTACCGTGGTGGTCATTTTCTCAAGGAAACCGGAACCACATCGATGGTCAGGGACGGTAAACGGTGGTTCGACCGGTGGAAGGTTATGAGTGACGGCGAGCGATTTCGGCATTGACCCTCGACCGCGCGTGTGTTTGTGTCTCTCCACCGTGCCGTCGTTGAAGTCGGCCGATTTCCGCTCACTTTTGAAACGTGGAAAAGGCACTACGTGGAGCGGACGGATGTTGCCATCGTTTGGATGGGTTGAAATTGATAGACCAGGAGCTGAGCTTATATGGTGCGTGTGAGTCGTTGAGGATCTAATCCGTTGAAGGATTAGCAAAAAAATGCCCTTGTTAGTCTTCCAACTTATGAGGATATAGCTGGTGAAGATTTAAAACAGATGCTATGTAAAGACAATTGATTCCAATTAATATGCTATACACATCGACTTGGAACTTATAAGCTAAACATGCAATTCAAGAGGAATCTTGTGGTAATCAACGATTCAAATCAATAATTTTAATGAGTTTAGGCACTAAGAATCATAGTTTTGTTCAGAAACATCAGTATTCTAGAAGTTCCAACAACATTCCAGCAACGTTAGAAGCTAGATGACATCATACTTTCGGCATCTGGCAGTTATGCGATATTGCGCAAACATAGAATGGAGCTTCGATCATCGGTGATGCGCTGTTGAAATGGATTCTCGCTCGTTCATTCCATTTTCTTCCTATGCTCTACCTCCAACGGGCCTGAACGAGATGTAAACACGTTCTACGGAGTTACCGCCGGTGGCCTTGGTCGGGCATGCGGATCCGGCGCACATTTCGCTCGCTCGTCGTTCGACGACGACACATCCAGAGCTACCAGACCGTGCGGCACTTGTGACAACCGTGGCCTTTACCGCTGACGGTGGCCTCGAACGGGTGCACGGATCGACTATTGTACGCGACTGCTGCGTGTGCTGCGTGCGCAGTGGTTGTACATTAAAGTCAATTAAGCAATTGACATCGCGACGATCGGGCGCGAAGGTTCCGCTTAAGTGTCCCTTCGCAGTTGTGTTTACGGTAAACCAATAGGAGTTTTGCACCCACCGTTTATGCGGATCGGTTACCGAAGGTGACACGTAGCGTGCGAGTAGGTTGGCGTTTGTCAACGGTGTGTGAGTCACGCCGTGGCGATCAAACAGACGTTATCGGATGGTAACATTTACACGTGCTTGGAAAGTGGTATAACTTCGACTGGTGATCATGCAATCGATACTTCCAGTGAAGTACAAGCCAAACTAATGGATAGACGAAATATACGTATCGTTTACTTTAATTCACCAAGTCAGAATCATCGCAATGGAGTTGGTTTGACTAGATACGCATTGAAACCTACAATACGGCGCAATAACTCAAGCATATTCACCACCTAACGACTGCTAGTCATGCCCTTCATGCTGAACTATTGTCTGCTATCGAAACGTTTCCCTAACAACGCACGCAGCGCTATGGATTTGGATGAATACAAACATGGCTACTATTGTTAGTATTATTTATATTGCGCATTACTAGAGGTATATGCGGTATTAGCTTCAAACAATCTCCTGAGGAGATACCTCACAGGATTGTTTACAAGCAAACGATCTAGTTCTACTCTAGTCTAGTTTAGCTTTTCGATTCCAGCATATTCCAGACTTGCTTTAAGGATGAATTGCGCAACAATGCCTAATGTTCTCGATGTTGTAATGACTTGAGATGTCGTGTACGTCCATAATCTATAATATTTAATAAACTACACAATATAATATTATCTATTATATGGACTTCCAGGAGACCATGTCGATATGGCAGCAGACACTTATCGCTCATAATTATAAATCGTCAAACGACAATTGTTTGAAATTTGTATACCCGGGTCAAGCAGTCAACTGGACCGCTTATGATTAATTTATCACTTAAGTCTACAAACACGTAGGTTATTAATTAGCCTTTTTTTCGCTTCGGTCACCGCAGGACACACAAACACGCCGATAATTTATAAGCAGAACATCCTAACGAACCCCTAGTGCAATGGGATCCGGAGGCAGAATGGACTGCTGTGGGCAGTGCGTCAAGTACAGCATGTTCGTGGCCAACTTTGTCATCTTCGTAAGTAGCTCGGGGCAGGGCGGGTGCGACCGTATGGAAACTATCATCACCTTCTCCATCTTCAGATCGGTGGCGCGATCGTGTTCGGCTTAGATGTATTAGGATGTTGTTGGGCGTATGTTTTTGCATCCATCTTGTAAATCGTTATTTCCTGCTAATTATAGTCCGTACATTTTCACCGGTCAAAAGATGAAAGATGCTAAAAACGCGCCGATGGCGCGAGAGCGTCGAGAGACCCTTTTTCTTGAAACTAATTGCCCCACGCCGCCGCCATATTTGAGCGCATCCAGTGTCGTAACCGCGACGGCCTAATGGCGCTGGAACATGCTTCCCAAACCGGCCGTCAGGTCCGAAACGCGCACCGGCGACATAATCGGGCCCTCACGACACCATTAGACGCCGCGTGCCGCGTCCAGTACGTGGCCACGATGCAACGGCGTCTCGGCGTTGCGTAACTCCGTAACTTCACCTACTCTCTTTGCGGCTGCTGCTCGGTGCTGATCAACGGGATGGGCCGTCAGCGATCATTCAATCGGCAGCCTCTTGGTCTGCAGTCGCCGTTGTCTAAAAAAACCTGCCCAAACGGAACGTCCCCTCCAACACTGCGAGCAAATCTGGTTTCGCAGGGCCCGGCACGACACGGCGGCGAGCGCTTTTGGATAAAACGACGGGCTGCTCCGGTTCCAGTGGAGACGAAAAGCGAAAGTACCGTGGTGGTCATTTTCTCAAGGAAACCGGAACCACATCGATGGTCAGGGACGGTAAACGGTGGTTCGACCGGTGGAAGGTTATGAGTGACGGCGAGCGATTTCGGCATTGACCCTCGACCGCGCGTGTGTTTGTGTCTCTCCACCGTGCCGTCGTTGAAGTCGGCCGATTTCCGCTCACTTTTGAAACGTGGAAAAGGCACTACGTGGAGCGGACGGATGTTGCCATCGTTTGGATGGATTGAAATTGATAGACCAGGAGCTGAGCTTATATGGTGCGTGTGAGTCGTTGAGGATCTAATCCGTTGAAGGATTAGCAAAAAATGCCCTTGTTAGTCTTCCAACTTATGGGGATATAGCTGGTGAAGATTTAAAACAGATGCTATGTAAAGACAATTGATTCCAATTAATATGCTATACACATCGACTTGGAACTTATAAGCTAAACATGCAATTCAAGAGGAATCTTGTGGTAATCAACGATTCAAATCAATAATTTTAATGAGTTTAGGCACTAAGAATCATAGTTTTGTTCAGAAACATCAGTATTCTAGAAGTTCCAACAACATTCCAGCAACGTTAGAAGCTAGATGACATCATACTTTCGGCATCTGGCAGTTATGCGATATTGCGCAAACATAGAATGGAGCTTCGATCATCGGTGATGCGCTGTTGAAATGGATTCTCGCTCGTTCATTCCATTTTCTTCCTATGCTCTACCTCCAACGGGCCTGAACGAGATGTAAACACGTTCTACGGAGTTACCGCCGGTGGCCTTGGTCGGGCATGCGGATCCGGCGCACATTTCGCTCGCTCGTCGTTCGACGACGACACATCCAGAGCTACCAGACCGTGCGGCACTTGTGACAACCGTGGCCTTTACCGCTGACGGTGGCCTCGAACGGGTGCACGGATCGACTATTGTACGCGACTGCTGCGTGTGCTGCGTGCGCAGTGGTTGTACATTAAAGTCAATTAAGCAATTGACATCGCGACGATCGGGCGCGAAGGTTCCGCTTAAGTGTCCCTTCGCAGTTGTGTTTACGGTAAACCAATAGGAGTTTTGCACCCACCGTTTATGCGGATCGGTTACCGAAGGTGACACGTAGCGTGCGAGTAGGTTGGCGTTTGTCAACGGTGTGTGAGTCACGCCGTGGCGATCAAACAGACGTTATCGGATGGTAACATTTACACGTGCTTGGAAAGTGGTATAACTTCGACTGGTGATCATGCAATCGATACTTCCAGTGAAGTACAAGCCAAACTAATGGATAGACGAAATATACGTATCGTTTACTTTAATTCACCAAGTCAGAATCATCGCAATGGAGTTGGTTTGACTAGATACGCATTGAAACCTACAATACGGCGCAATAACTCAAGCATATTCACCACCTAACGACTGCTAGTCATGCCCTTCATGCTGAACTATTGTCTGCTATCGAAACGTTTCCCTAACAACGCACGCAGCGCTATGGATTTGGATGAATACAAACATGGCTACTATTGTTAGTATTATTTATATTGCGCATTACTAGAGGTATATGCGGTATTAGCTTCAAACAATCTCCTGAGGAGATACCTCACAGGATTGTTTACAAGCAAACGATCTAGTTCTACTCTAGTCTAGTTTAGCTTTTCGATTCCAGCATATTCCAGACTTGCTTTAAGGATGAATTGCGCAACAATGCCTAATGTTCTCGATGTTGTAATGACTTGAGATGTCGTGTACGTCCATAATCTATAATATTTAATAAACTACACAATATAATATTATCTATTATATGGACTTCCAGGAGACCATGTCGATATGGCAGCAGACACTTATCGCTCATAATTATAAATCGTCAAACGACAATTGTTTGAAATTTGTATACCCGGGTCAAGCAGTCAACTGGACCGCTTATGATTAATTTATCACTTAAGTCTACAAACACGTAGGTTATTAATTAGCCTTTTTTTCGCTTCGGTCACCGCAGGACACACAAACACGCCGATAATTTATAAGCAGAACATCCTAACGAACCCCTAGTGCAATGGGATCCGGAGGCAGAATGGACTGCTGTGGGCAGTGCGTCAAGTACAGCATGTTCGTGGCCAACTTTGTCATCTTCGTAAGTAGCTCGGGGCAGGGCGGGTGCGACCGTATGGAAACTATCATCACCTTCTCCATCTTCAGATCGGTGGCGCGATCGTGTTCGGCTTAGGCATCTGGACGCTGGTGGATAAACACTTCATCAACGAGCTGCTCGGGACGAATCTGTTCTCCGGCGCGGTCTACGTCCTGATCGCCACGTCTGCCCTCGTCTGCCTGCTGTCGTTCTTCGGTTGTATGGGCGCGGCCAAGGAGTACAAGTGCATGCTGCTGACGGTAGGTTGATGGTGCCGTGTTCCGGAACGGAACGCCTTACAGACGCTTCCACCGTAGGCTTCGGTAGTAGCTTAGTGTATCTGACGCTTTTCTTTTAAATTTCGCTTCTTTTGCACGCTTTGTCCGGTGCTGACGAACGCTTCCCCCTCCACGTGTGCTTGCAGTACTTCATACTGGTGTTCCTCATCTTCGTGACGATGCTGATCGGCGGCATCCTCGGGTACGTGTTCCGGGAGAAGGTGTCGCAGACGATGGGCGATGAGATGCGCTCGTCCATGAGTCTGTACGGTTCGCGACGCTCGATCACGACGGCCTGGGACGAGACGCAGGAGCGTCTGAAGTGCTGCGGTGTCAAGAGCTACAACGACTGGCGGGGAGATATTCCGCAGTCCTGCTGCCAGCGCACGCTCGACGGTCACAAGCCGTGCATCGAGAATCCGAGCCCCGAGAACATCTGGATCAGCGGATGCCTGGACATTACGTCCATATACATCCGCGACAATGCGGCGATGATTGGCGGGGCCGGTATCGGTGTGGCGGTGCTGCTCATATTCGGAATGATATTCTCGTGCTCACTGTTCCGGATGATCGAGTAACCCGAACTCCGTCGTGTGGTGGTGATCTCCCCCGAGCAGCAGGATTTCCAACCTCCAATGGACTCGAGAGAGATACCTGAGAGATGGAGAACGGAGCAAGAGCGATAGGCGACAACCATCAACAAACCCCCTACCTTACCGATATGTTAAGACATTTTACGTACTTTCCCCGTGTCCCGGACACCTTGTGACGCACAGTGAATTATGATTTAAACCCGCATTCCGTCCAAATGCAGTCGATGTCGAACGCGCACCTGTTCTGTGTGAGCGTGCATTTTGTCCTTGTTTTTGTACATGTGCTTCCCCATTCATTTAAGCGTTTAAGCTACATGCGTTTGACTGTGGCGTCCGTAGACGTAAGCCGTTCTCACCAGGCAGCCCCCGCTCTCATCCCACACATCCCTACTCGTTAAGGTGTTTTAATTTTTAATTATATGCGATGCGATCGGCTGAAACGAGAAGAGAGAGATGGATGGAAAAGTATGAAAACAAAACAAAAAATGGCAAGTCAAAATTATACGCGCAAACGAATGTATACTTCCATCGGATCCAACGTGCTTTTATAGAGTTAAATAAAGAACGTGGCGGCGTACAGAAACTAACCTCTTTCGTTTGTGCGTGCGTGCGTGGGACGCCTTCGCTTTCTCCAGTATTTTCTGCTGTCCTTTCTGGCGCTGGTGGTGCTGGGTGTCGGTTCGGTTTTGGGGTACGCATTCCGCGACCGCATCGCACTCGGCATGCAGGACCAGATGTACCAGAGTCTGGACATGTATGGGCGGCGCCGACTGACGACCGTCTCGTGGGACATGACGCAGGAGGATCTGCACTGCTGCGGTGTCGAGGACTATCGCGACTGGAACGACCGCATTCCGGACTCGTGCTGCATGGATGACTATGGGGCGCGGAAACGGCCCTGCCAGCAGCTGCAGACATCGCTCACGATCTACCGGATGGGTTGCTACGAGGCGATCACGGAGGCGCTCGTGCGCAATTGCCTGCTGCTCGGTGGATCGTCGATGGTGCTGGTGCTGCTGATCGTACCAGCAACGATGATGGCCTACTATATGCTGACAACGGTTTGACATCTGCCGCGGTACTTGACTGACACTCTGTTGTGATGGGAATATATTTTGTGAGCCATCAACGTTGGAAATAGACAGGTTTTAGTTCAATGACGATGTTTCTTTTGTTGTGATGATTGTGTATTACTTTGGAGTCAGAGTACTCTGCGAGTTAGGCATCCTGGAGTGCTATGGAGACCTTATTTGTCCGAACTTTCAATTAATATCACATGAAATAGTGACTCGAGCAAACACACGTAACTTCAAACTACTTACGAGGTTCAGTGTCTTACCTAGTATCCAGGATCAAGCCCAAAAAACAGTTTTGTAGGATTGAGATCTGTTTTCAATAAGAATAATCGACTGTATTTGAAGTCTTCGACTCATGTGGGATTGCTTCTCTTCTTTGCCAGTGAAAATAGGATGTGATTTGTCGTACCATATTCCATATATGAAATCAGATAAATTTCTAGACGAATCGAGGCTGTATCGATCAATTCTGTACGCTTTGTTTCTCTCGTGAGGATTCGGTTCTTACTTCCAGATTTGTTTACAAAAGTCATTTGTGCCCTTTGACATCTAGAATAGTATTTGTAGACTTCGTTTATCCCAAGAAGTAGTTGTTCTTGAATCTGCATGTCCTTACTAATACTAAGTCTTGAGAAGTTGCTCATAGATTGTAAGTTTGTAGCAAGGAGTATTCAGCCTAACTTCTAGGTAGACCTGGAATTGGATAAATAATGTGGTAAATATGTATCAATATCTAATTGCCATTGTATTGAAGTAGTTAGTCATCAGAACATCTATTCCAAATAATAATGTCACAATCACTCGCAGCGTAGTTCATCAAGGGTTCTCTTGAGTAGTTCTTTATTTACGTTTTGGTCAATCGTATGAAATGGAGCGATCGTACTCGTACAACATCATTATCTGTGACCCACACGGGCACTGGCCGATAGAAACTGCAGAAACGGTGTGGTGAGAGAAAGAAGGAAGCAGTAAGTATAACAAGCTACTGACCATGCACAACTTCTCTCGCGTTACGGGGGGAATTATAAATTTGTGACTTCCCCGCCCCGGTGTACAACCCGGCACGTTTCTCTTAATATACCTCCATCACACGGCACGATGCACGGTGCACGTTCCATCGCACTAACCCACGGTTTGTTACATTACTTGTTTTGGTCTGCCGTATGAAGCCCCCTTTCTTATCTTTGTTTTG
>KZ071479.1:39445-58407 GCA_002091845.1 Anopheles cracens | reverse complement strand
ATCTTCGTAGTTGTTTACACATTTAATTAAATGTTAGGATGTTAACACACCATTTATCATTGTGGTGTTGGATAATGAAGGAGTTTAGAGAAAAAATCTAAAACAAAAAAAACACCTACACACATACACACTCGTTCGCTTATTAGTCTGTGCGGTACCTGTGCTCGGAGGAGTGACCGGGAGAGGCCTAACTTAATGCCGAGAACGAAAAAGTACACCTAAAGGAAACTGGTCGCTACTAACTGCAACCGTTCCGCTAGAACTTAATCCGGAATTCGGTTCGGTTTTCCACATCCACGAAACATAATGGCTGCGACACTGGCGCTTCTCTCTGTACATGCTGCTCCTCCTTATTTGGCGTTTGTTTTGTATCATTTATAAACGTAGCAGCAAGGTGCTGGCGTGCGCACACGAGCACAACATCGAACGTGGCATACGAAATTCCTCTAGCTTAGTGTTTTTATGGTTGTAAATAGACCAACTTACCGCATGATACGGTGTATGTGTGCTGTACTTTGCGTGTGCTGTGCGTGGTGTGTGTGTGTGTGTTTCGTGTCGTCCTAATAGAGCAAGGACTTGTCCGCAGACATCACATATTTGCCGAAAGAAAAAAAAAATGCCTTAACCTTAACGCTAAATCAACAATTCGAGTCAGATAGAAAATGGAAGCAAATGAGTACCATCTAACTCAGATAGCGAATAAAAAGAGAGAGATTGGGTACCAGAGAGTGTGATTTACTCTAGTCAGTTCGTAATTCAGCTAAATTTAATATTTCAACGTAATAAGCAACCCTGTGTGGAACATTTTGGCAACGAGCGTTCCAATCTTTTTCTGCACAAACAGCCGCGTAATATGGCTATGCTCTAAATCGTGCGCAAGTAGTACGCAATCGGTAGGATTAACTGTCCTCGTGCAGGGAAAACGAACACGCTCTACGTGTTTCTTCATCGCCTGTGTCGTCCTTTTTCCTGTTCGCAGTGGAGATCTCAAAACAAAACCAACAATATGTAATCATATGAAGGGTGGGGGAAGAACGAACGTACATTCAGCCGCGGTGTAATGCATGGCATGCTTGCATAATTTGAAGCACATAAGCTTTCCGATCTCTAACAAATCTACACGCACACGTACACACACGCACGCTTATAGTGTCTGCCTGAATTCAGCGAACGGTGCTCAAACCGAGGCACGAGCCCGCCGGTTAGGTCTGCCGGTGAAAGCAAAGGCTGATGATGCTGACACTGCACAGCACGATCGTAACGACGAACAGCATCATGTAGACGGACGTGATGAGCCAGAAGGTGAACAGGTACAGGGACTTGTTGCAGTACTTGCCGAGCGCCGGATCGTAGTTCGGCTCGTAGATTTGGTAGATCCAGAACGAGCCGATGATGAACCAGCCGAGCATGAAGCAGTTGATCAGCGTCTGCGTCGGCGTCTGCCGCAGCCGCTCCAGCTCCTGCTCCTCCCGGCTGCGGACGCGCGTCGACAGGTGCAGCAGCTGCTTCAGCACGCCGAACCCGCCGCCCACCAGCAGATACACCGGGATGTACTCGCCCTGCGGGCAGTCGTACAGGTAGATCGAACCGAACACGATCATGCACACCGGTATGACGATCGTGATGCCGAGGGCGATGGTGCAACCGACTGCAAGTGCAGAACGAACGCGGTATGAATTGATGTGCTTTGTTTTTGTGTTTGCCCATTCGCAACTTACGCGTGCCCAGCACGAGGATGACGATGTTGACGATAAAGTCTAACACTCCCCGGGATGTTTTGCGCGCCTCCCGCACCCGCCCGAACAGGGAATCGTAGGACGGTGGGGGCGCCTCCACATCCACCGCCTCGTCGTAGCTCGGTGGTTCGCCGCGGCGTCCCGTCGAGGACTCGCCGAACTCGTTGGAAGTGGGTGGCGCCGACGGTACGTACGGCGAGCTGCTGTTCCCGCTTCTGGCACCGCCCGGTGGCCGCGGAGACACGTGTACGGCCGCCTGTTGTGACGCCATCGTCCCCGGTGGTGGAGGTGAAGTGGTGGTATTTGTGCTGCTATCTAATGCCTCACGGTTCGGCTGCGGCGTCGGCGGCTGCTGAAACATATCGGAGTAAAAGAAACGCACCATCCCGTGTCAGTAATGCTGCGGGGACTGGTTTTTTTTTGTCGGGTTGTCCGTTCGAATCGCCCGCACTGTCACAGCCAAAGAAAGGGTGCCCGCGATCGTTCCTTTGTTTGGGCGGGTGACGCTGCACAGGCAGATGGCGTCACTAATTTCGGGGATATTCCACCACCACCCCTACCGCATGCCCGTGACATTCGGCTGACTTTGGGGCGCGTCTGGGATTGGGCCCCCCGATTGGCAGTTTGCAAATGGTCGTGCTACTAGACGCGGCACCGTGGCACCAGCGCCGTCGTCGCCATACCTGTTGAACGTAAATATCGTGGTAGTTCGAGACTGCTACGTTCGCTGGGATGAGACTGCTGCCGCCGCTGTTCGTGGACATTGTGGTGACACCCCGCTCGTGCACACGCTCGGGGGGTTTCCTTTCGCGAGGGCAACTACACACGCGCCCGGCGGAAACAGATTCGCTTTTTCTTGCCCGTGCACGGATGCGGATATCGAAGCGGTGGGTGCGTTTACGCTATAAATGGAAAGAAACACGCAGCGTTTGTTCTGTGCATTCCGGTTTGTTGTTTTTTTTTCGAGCCACGAAAATGATGTCACATTTTGACAGTTCATCGACAGTTAAAAAAAAACATGTAAGCAGGAAAAAATACTAAATTCATTTTTTCCGATACAAAAAATACAAATTGACACGGGTTTTTATCTTAATCTCTTTCTTTTGGTTTTTTGTTCAACATCTAATTCCTCATGTTAGTGATAAAGTGCGAAATAAATTGCAAATGCGTTTGACACCCTTGGAACGTCATCGCGAAAGTGACGTTTGTATCAAAACACGAGCTTACACAACATACAACGAAAGGAGCGCTAGTATTTTTTGTGTTGCGGAATATCCCAATCGATTGCGTTTTAGGCATGTTCCCAGTGAAAATGTTGCCAATTCGAACGTGTTCCGCTAGCAGCGTCGGACAATATTTCGCGCTGGTACGCTCGTTCACATTCGGCGGCACACGGTTAGCCAAAAAAGCGGAACAGCTGGAGGCCGAAGAACAGGCTGCCAGTGCTGAAGAACTGCCGGTTACCTTCGTGGACGATGATGCGGAATCGTCCGAGGAGCGTGAGGCTCGGGTTGCGGCGCTGCGGAACAAATCACGCCTGCTGCCCCAGCACAGAAACATGCTGCACGGTGTGCTGCCGTACGAGCAGTCCCAGTCGTGGATACATGAAACGGTCAAATACAAACGCATGATGCTCGGTCGGTACGGTATCGATGGCAGCAAAGTTGATCCACGTGAGTGCGGGTGAAATGTAGTATTCACAAGGATGCAGTCTCAAACGAATCCTCCATTTGCAGGTGTATGCTTCCCGACCAAAACAGAAGCACACGAGAAGGGCGAATACGAACGTGTCGCTTTCCCGTTCACGCTGAAACAGATGATGAACGCCAATGAGGCGGCAAGGAAGTCGCGCAAGGCAGCGATCGAAACCCGCGAAGCGGATATTGCACGGAAGCTCGAAAAGCTCGACCAGTGGACGGCCGATCTGAATGCGCGCATCGAGAAGAAGGAAGCGGAAGCGCGCGCAGCGAAGGAACGGAAGGATCGGTTGGTGGAGGAAGTGCGAAGGCACTTCGGGTTCAAGGTGGACCCGCGTGACGAACGCTTCCAGGAGATGCTCGCCCTGAAGGAGCGCGAAGATCGCAAGAAGGTGAAGGAAGCGAAGCGAAAGGAGAAGGAGGAGAAGATGATGGAAAAGTTGCAGAAGAAAACGGCCCAGCTCGAGGCGGACATCGAGGTGCCAAGTGAGAAGGCGAAACAATAAATTCACGTTCCAGTGATCCTAGTCGGAAGCAAATGGCTGCTTTTTTCTTTGATATTTGGTTGACGACGGGTGGTTTGTAATATAAATTAAAACAGTATGCACTGAACGTCTGCTTCCACATGCCCTCCTCGAAGGTTGTTAACGCTGTCCGGCCTCGGGATTGGTGGCGGAAATCAGTAGCAAAATCACGACTGGCACGAGGTACATCCACTAGCAAAGGAAACGACGCGATTAGAAACCATCCGACAGGCAAAAATGTAGCCTCATATGTGACTTACGTATTTCGCGAAGAAACTTCGGTTGTCCTTAGTTTCGCCGCGCTCCCGTGCCTCACGTTCGCGTTCCATTTTCTGTATGAAGCTGGCCGTATCAGGGATCGGGGCCGATTCCGTGTGCTTCACGTACACGTCCGTATTGAACTCGTCCAGCACGTCCACGTCGGTGTTGGACAGGTCGCGGCATTCGTTCATGTTGCCATTGTTGACCGATTGCGTGACGGCTGTTACCGTGCCCGAATGGTCCAGCGACACCCACAGCACATCGGTAAGCTGAGATTTCGCCAGGGCGCACTGCGAAAGATAGCGACACATGATTGCTAGCGAAACGTTGCACCAGAAGGCTCGATCCCGTGGCAACATACCGCTTTGGATGAGGTAAGGAACTTGGTCACCCCATCGGAATCGGTGACATGCGCCTCCAGTCGATAGAGCCGGCCCTCATGCGCCAGTCGTTTGAACTTGTTTCTATCCTGCACCGTGAGCGGTTCCTGCGCTACCGAGACCAGACCGGTGTTGCGATTCGTGACGGTAACGTTGCCCCGCAGGGTGAATTTATGCGGTTCGTCTATATCTAGCGCATGGAAGAGCGCTATGTTCAGCCAACCATCGTACTCCAGGGAGTTCTGCGCGACAACAAACGTTTGTGGGTCAGGCATATACTCAAACCTTTGTTTGACGCCTAAAACTTACCGCTTTTACGTAGTTAAAAGTGCAGGCAACCCAAACGGAAGCGAGGAAAGCAAGTTTCATTAACAAATTCATCGCGAAAATTGCTGTTTTTCACTGGTACCACAAGCAGGAAAAAATACTTTCAATGTTTTCGCAGCGTGACAGCCGATAACGATTTGACAGCTGACATGCGTAAACCGCACAGTGTGCAGGGGTGTCGCAGAACGCAAGGTTTTTTTTTATGATTTTAGTACTATGACGTATTAGTATAATAATAGTTAGAAGATAATGTTTGAGTATTCCAAACTTTTCTTAAATGTTGTTGAAAAAAAAACATCTTTAGTTTGCCTTGACTGTGTTTCATCGAGAGAGTTTGTTGACTGTGTCAAGCGTGTCAAACTCGTTGGAAAATTTACGTTGGTTTCGGATGCTGTCCGGAAATTCAAATCCGGAATTTTATAGACTAATCAACAGTTATATTTTGCAGACTTCGGCGATCTGACGGCGTTATTACAACGATGTATACCAAATTTAAAAATTGCTCCCATGTTTTCATCTGAAAGCTTGCTAGATCCAGATCGGGATTTAATAAACTTTCGATTCGGATGATTTTTTAGCCACTTCGGTACAGAACAACTGATGTCTGTTTTAGGTTTCAAAACCGTTTATACTTTTTACGATAAGTTAAAATTATTCAGGCGAAGCTCATTTATTCAGATTATTTACCTTATCATCATCATCAACATCCAAGAATAATAGCTTCATTGAAAAAGCTATGAATACAGAATAAATTCTCGGTTAGCACCATGGGCGCGTTTATTCTTCTTCATGGGGTCATTATGCTGGTTAAAATTATCTTTAAAATAATTGGAATTTCCGAGGATCAATCAATTGTTTCAATCGTAGCCAATTGTTCGTCACGCGCTAGATACTGGGCGGTGGCACGCGCTGGAAGACATGGGTAAAATAAATAAAATATTCCGTAGCCGGATACACCGCGTGCCTTTGAAAGTCCACCAAACTGTTAGAAATAACTAGTTAACTCTGGTACCCCTGGCAAGGTTAACATCCGTCCAGCAACCACAACTTCTTAGCCCCAAAACGTTGTTAGTAGCTCTTAGTGTTTCTTTGGTAAAATAATGTTAGCAGTGTTAGGTTAGGTGCAGCTGGGAGGGGGTAGGTGCGAAGAAGTCAGTCGAAAGAGAGAAGGAACTAGAGAAGGAACCCATGTTTATTAGTCTGCAACGGGGGATGCACAACAGTTTTGAAGAGGAGAGAATGTACAAAGCGAACTGCCGATTGCCAACCGACATGCCGTTACCTGTCCATGTCCCTATCGCTAATGACGTAGATGTTCGAGCTAAAGGCGGCATCGGTCGTCGCCTTACCATCCGAACTCGCAGCATCCGCCGTCGGTATCTCGCTGGGCAGGTCCGTAGACGTTTGCTTGCTCCTGCGGCACAGTTTGATAATGTTTTTGTTCGAAAGATAGATTAGGGCGCCAATTACAAAGAAGATACCGACTACGGCGATTGGAATAATTACTATCAGCTGGGTGTCCTTCGGCAGCGAGTTCGACGGGGGCGGTATTTCGTTGTCCTCCTGCTTGCCGGCCTTCGCCGGGTCCGTGCGCCACCACGTCCACACCCCACCGAACTTGGACGGATCTGCCTGCGGGTCGTGCGGTCGGTTGCGCGGTTTGACCGCCCGCAACCGATACTGCTCGAGATGACGCCGGATGTCCCGCAGCATCCTCGGATGTTCGTCGGCAATGTCATGCATCTCGCACGGATCGTTTATGATGTCGAACAGGCACGGTTTCAGCAGCGGGTTGCACGGTTGGTTGGAGACGTCGTTACCGCAGTCGATCTTGGCGTGCCGCCGCAGGTACGAGATGACTTTCTCGTCCAGCCTGCCGGTGCGGGCGATCGCGGTGGACATTACGCTGGCCAGGTACTGATCGTCGCTCGGCAAGCGATCGACCGGGTCCGTTTCGCCGTACCACTCGTCGTTCACGCCGTTCAGTGTGGTGCCGTTGATGTACTTGAAACCGTTCTCCATGTAGCTGGTGTAGCCGAAAATTTCGTCCAGATTGTTCATCAGCCGTTGGCGAGGATTACCCGTCCCGTATGCTAGCGCCTCCCACTGGTCGATTCCGTCGATGTCGCTGAAGGAACTGTTGGCCACTGAAAAGCCGGCCGCAGACGCTAGCGTTGGCAGCCAGTCGGAGATGTGGAACCACTGGTTCGAGACACGCTGCGTGTCTTTCAGCAGTGGACTCCAAATGAGCGCCGCGGTACGTACCGCTCCCTCCCACGGGGAATGCTTTTGCTGTTGGGAGAGGAACAAGATTACGTTTCTGTAATACTTTGTTTTGCAATGCAACAGGAAAGTCTCCGAAACTTACGCCACGGAACGGGTAATTAGATCCAGTGTTGCTGTGCATCCCCCGCGTCACACCGCCATTATCGCTCATGAACACAATGATCGAGTTGTCGAGCATGCCGTGCGCTTGGAGGCTGTCGTAGACCGCACCGACACTGTCGTCCAGCTTCGACATCATCGCCGCGTACGTGCGCCGACCACCGTTCCCGATGTACGCAAACCGATCGATCGTTTCCTGCGGGGCCTGCAGCGGGTCGTCATCGTTGCCGGCGTGCGGTGCGAGATGGTTCAGCACCAGCAGCATCGGCTCGCCGCTCTTGCCGTGCTGACCGATGATGTCCTTAGCGGCGGCGGTGAAGTAATCCGTTGCGTACGTTCCGTTGGCCGCGTAGTTGATGAAGCGGTTCTGGCGCATGTCGTACCCTTCAAACGTGCCCTGTTCGCGGCCGGAAGATGCGATAAGTACACACTGTTTTTATCCATTTACTCGTCAGGGTTTATGGTTATTTTGTGTTTGAGCAATGATAACGGTGGTGTGAGGCGATTCTTAGCTTACTGTACGCGCTATTGCCACAATTGCTACGCCCGCTCTATCTACTAGAAAACGAGCGTAAAATCATGAAAAAGTTATTAACATATTCATTCGTTCAGCGTCGCCACCAGAAGCAACAAAGTAGCTACTAAGAAGCGAGTTATTGTGGATCGATTGACCTTGAAAGACATGCAAAACATACTGTCGAGATGATTGGGTTAGCAAACAACGAAAAACCCCCCATACGAACTGGTTTGTAGCACAATGGGTAGAGCTGTTCGAGGCGCACAAAGCCAGGCCGTGGATAGGGATCATGATCACGCATTAAATGTAAAGTAAGGCATTGGCGAAAGATTTTTTTGTTGCCAAAACTGCTTGATCACCTTGAATCTTTAAGTTTGACGTGATCATCAGAATAATGTGGGAACCAAACAGCTTTCTACCTCGCATCTTTTAGTTCGTTGCGGAAAACGCTTAGTTCTTTGACGTTGGAGATAGATAAAACGGTTACACTTCAACAACTGAGCGATTTGAAACGATCACTTATGCTGGATCTTTGCTAACATTACCCGTAGATAAGGTTTTTCAGATCTATTAAAGGTGCGGCGTACGCATGCAGAACCTCCGACAGAAAAAGGTCATTTTTGGAACACATTACAAGCCGTGATATCGAATCCTAACTAGACGCGAATGTGGACAAAAGATCGCTTAGTGAAGTGTGTTGCACCCACCCTATCGCCACATACTCACACTGTTCATCTTCGACACGTAGCTCCAGTAGTCGACGTACGGTCCGAGGTATCCGACGTGCGTATCGAACCCCCTGCTGGTCGGTATGTAGTGCTCGGTGAAGAACCCAAGGTGCCACTTGCCGATCATGTGCGTTCGGTAGCCAGCCTCGCGGAAGTATTCGGGCATGATGCGCTGGTCCAGCCCGAGACCCCACGGTTCATCGCTGTCGATCACGTAGTGCTGCATGCCATTGCTCCTGCGGCACAGTTTGATAATGTTTTTGTTCGAAAGATAGATTAGGGCGCCAATTACAAAGAAGATACCGACTACGGCGATTGGAATAATTACTATCAGCTGGGTGTCCTTCGGCAGCGAGTTCGACGGGGGCGGTATTTCGTTGTCCTCCTGCTTGCCGGCCTTCGCCGGGTCCGTGCGCCACCACGTCCACACCCCACCGAACTTGGACGGATCTGCCTGCGGGTCGTGCGGTCGGTTGCGCGGTTTGGCCGCCCGCAACCGATACTGCTCGAGATGACGCCGGATGTCCCGCAGCATCCTCGGATGTTCGTCGGCAATGTCATGCATCTCGCACGGATCGTTTATGATGTCGAACAGGCACGGTTTCAGCAGCGGGTTGCACGGTTGGTTGGAGACGTCGTTACCGCAGTCGATCGTGGCGTGCCGCCGCAGGTACGAGATGACTTTCTCGTCCAGCCTGCCGGTGCGGGCGATCGCGGTGGACATTACGCTGGCCAGGTACTGATCGTCGCTCGGCAAGCGATCGACCGGGTCCGTTTCGCCGTACCACTCGTCGTTCACGCCGTTCAGTGTGGTGCCGTTGATGTACTTGAAACCGTTCTCCATGTAGCTGGTGTAGCCGAAAATTTCGTCCAGATTGTTCATCAGCCGTTGGCGAGGATTACCCGTCCCGTATGCTAGCGCCTCCCACTGGTCGATTCCGTCGATGTCGCTGAAGGAACTGTTGGCCACTGAAAAGCCGGCCGCAGACGCTAGCGTTGGCAGCCAGTCGGAGATGTGGAACCACTGGTTCGAGACACGCTGCGTGTCTTTCAGCAGTGGACTCCAAATGAGCGCCGCGGTACGTACCGCTCCCTCCCACGGGGAATGCTTTTGCTGTTGGGAGAGGAACAAGATTACGTTTCTGTAATACTTTGTTTTGCAATGCAACAGGAAAGTCTCCGAAACTTACGCCACGGAACGGGTAATTAGATCCAGTGTTGCTGTGCATCCCCCGCGTCACACCGCCATTATCGCTCATGAACACAATGATCGAGTTGTCGAGCATGCCGTGCGCTTGGAGGCTGTCGTAGACCGCACCGACACTGTCGTCCAGCTTCGACATCATCGCCGCGTACGTGCGCCGACCACCGTTCCCGATGTACGCAAACCGATCGATCGTTTCCTGCGGGGCCTGCAGCGGGTCGTCATCGTTGCCGGCGTGCGGTGCGAGATGGTTCAGCACCAGCAGCATCGGCTCGCCGCTCTTGCCGTGCTGACCGATGATGTCCTTAGCGGCGGCGGTGAAGTAATCCGTTGCGTACGTTCCGTTGGCCGCGTAGTTGATGAAGCGGTTCTGGCGCATGTCGTACCCTTCAAACGTGCCCTGTTCGCGGCCGGAAGATGCGATAAGTACACACTGTTTTTATCCATTTACTCGTCAGGGTTTATGGTTATTTTGTGTTTGAGCAATGATAACGGTGGTGTGAGGCGATTCTTAGCTTACTGTACGCGCTATTGCCACAATTGCTACGCCCGCTCTATCTACTAGAAAACGAGCGTAAAATCATGAAAAAGTTATTAACATATTCATTCGTTCAGCGTCGCCACCAGAAGCAACAAAGTAGCTACTAAGAAGCGAGTTATTGTGGATCGATTGACCTTGAAAGACATGCAAAACATACTGTCGAGATGATTGGGTTAGCAAACAACGAAAAACCCCCCATACGAACTGGTTTGTAGCACAATGGGTAGAGCTGTTCGAGGCGCACAAAGCCAGGCCGTGGATAGGGATCATGATCACGCATTAAATGTAAAGTAAGGCATTGGCGAAAGATTTTTTTGTTGCCAAAACTGCTTGATCACCTTGAATCTTTAAGTTTGACGTGATCATCAGAATAATGTGGGAACCAAACAGCTTTCTACCTCGCATCTTTTAGTTCGTTGCGGAAAACGCTTAGTTCTTTGACGTTGGAGATAGATAAAACGGTTACACTTCAACAACTGAGCGATTTGAAACGATCACTTATGCTGGATCTTTGCTAACATTACCCGTAGATAAGGTTTTTCAGATCTATTAAAGGTGCGGCGTACGCATGCAGAACCTCCGACAGAAAAAGGTCATTTTTGGAACACATTACAAGCCGTAATATCGAATCCTAACTAGACGCGAATGTGGACAAAAGATCGCTTAGTGAAGTGTGTTGCACCCACCCTATCGCCACATACTCACACTGTTCATCTTCGACACGTAGCTCCAGTAGTCGACGTACGGTCCGAGGTATCCGACGTGCGTATCGAACCCCCTGCTGGTCGGTATGTAGTGCTCGGTGAAGAACCCGAGGTGCCACTTGCCGATCATGTGCGTCCGGTAGCCGGCCTCGCGGAAGTATTCGGGCATGATGCGCTGGTCCAGCCCGAGGCCCCACGGTTCATCGCTGTCGATCACGTAGTGCTGCATGCCGACGTTGATCGGGTTCCGGCCGGTCATCAGGGCCGCCCGGGACGGCGTACACATCGGCGCGGAGTAGTGCCGGTTCAGGATGACACCGTCGTACGCGAGCGCGTCAATGTTCGGGGTCGCTATCTGGTTCGTGCCGTGGAAGCCAACGTCATGCCAGCCCATATCGTCCGCGGTGATAATGACGATGTGCGGCCGCTTCCGGGGCTCCTGGCCGTACGCTAGGGCGCTGCCGATGAAGCATACTAGGAGCAGCACGGACCGATTTGTCACAGGCATACCGGTGGCGGCTAGTCGTCGACTCATTTCGTACGGGTAGGTGCGTTTTACGTTGGAGTTGTCACTACACCTGGGTGTCTCGTCTGTTACGACACCTGCATCGGCACGGGTAAGTATGTCACAGGCGACGGAGGCAGTGTTTCACAGATGGTTCTTCTCTGTTTTCGGGCACAACACCTACAACTACAGACTGTAGCGGCACTGATTAGATCATACAGGCGTCCTCCAAGCCCTGCTGATGAAGCTGTTGTACTGTGTATCTTGTCAGAACAGCTGCTCACGGGCAGTAGTTTTTATCGAGACGCGATCCCCGTACAATGTTCACACTCTTCCTGCTGTCACACACATTGAAACTCACGACACTCACACAATCTCCAGCAGATCGCTTGCAGATCTCGTGGTGCGATCAAACAAACAAAATAAAGCAATTAGACTTTATCAGATCAGAACGCCTTGTGCGCTCGTTACCTCTCGTCGCTCTCGCCGTCGTCGTCGTCGTCTGCGCGCTGCCGGCCCAAAGGGAATCGATTCGCTGCCAGCCTAGCTGCAGCGTGCGCGTTCCGTAAGCAGAGGCAGCAGTTCAATCAGTCGGTAGTGTACCACCTCCGTTTGGTGCGAAGAACTGGCTGCGTTTGGTGTGAAGCGGTTTCTATTACTCCTCCCGGCGTACGGAAACGTTGGGCCGCGAATTAATCGGCCCACAATCGGGCGGGAGTTTGCGGCGAGATATCTCAGGCTCAGGTCGGTGCGGCCGTACTACGGTGCGGTGCGATTGGCAGAACAGCTGCTCACGGGCAGTAGTTTGTATCGAGACGCGATCCCCGTACAATGTTCACACTCTTCCTGCTGTCACACACATTGAAACTCACGACACTCACACAATCTCCAGCAGATCGCTTGCAGATCTCGTGGTGCGATCAAACAAACAAAATAAAGCAATTAGACTTTATCAGATCAGAACGCCTTGTGCGCTCGTTACCTCTCGTCGCTCTCGCCGTCGTCGTCGTCGTCTGCGCGCTGCCGGCCCAAAGGGAATCGATTCGCTGCCAGCCTAGCTGCAGCGTGCGCGTTCCGTAAGCAGAGGCAGCAGTTCAATCAGTCGGTAGTGTACCACCTCCGTTTGGTGCGAAGAACTGGCTGCGTTTGGTGTGAAGCGGTTTCTATTACTCCTCCCGGCGTACGGAAACGTTGGGCCGCGAATTAATCGGCCCACAATCGGGCGGGAGTTTGCGGCGAGATATCTCAGGCTCAGGTCGGTGCGGCCGTACTACGGTGCGGTGCGATTGGCAGAACAGCTGCTCACGGGCAGTAGTTTGTATCGAGACGCGATCCCCGTACAATGTTCACACTCTTCCTGCTGTCACACACATTGAAACTCACGACACTCACACAATCTCCAGCAGATCGCTTGCAGATCTCGTGGTGCGATCAAACAAACAAAATAAAGCAATTAGACTTTATCAGATCAGAACGCCTTGTGCGCTCGTTACCTCTCGTCGCTCTCGCCGTCGTCGTCGTCGTCTGCGCGCTGCCGGCCCAAAGGGAATCGATTCGCTGCCAGCCTAGCTGCAGCGTGCGCGTTCCGTAAGCAGAGGCAGCAGTTCAATCAGTCGGTAGTGTACCACCTCCGTTTGGTGCGAAGAACTGGCTGCGTTTGGTGTGAAGCGGTTTCTATTACTCCTCCCGGCGTACGGAAACGTTGGGCCGCGAATTAATCGGCCCACAATCGGGCGGGAGTTTGCGGCGAGATATCTCAGGCTCAGGTCGGTGCGGCCGTACTACGGTGCGGTGCGATTGGCAGAACAGCTGCTCACGGGCAGTAGTTTGTATCGAGACGCGATCCCCGTACAATGTTCACACTCTTCCTGCTGTCACACACATTGAAACTCACGACACTCACACAATCTCCAGCAGATCGCTTGCAGATCTCGTGGTGCGATCAAACAAACAAAATAAAGCAATTAGACTTTATCAGATCAGAACGCCTTGTGCGCTCGTTACCTCTCGTCGCTCTCGCCGTCGTCGTCGTCGTCTGCGCGCTGCCGGCCCAAAGGGAATCGATTCGCTGCCAGCCTAGCTGCAGCGTGCGCGTTCCGTAAGCAGAGGCAGCAGTTCAATCAGTCGGTAGTGTACCACCTCCGTTTGGTGCGAAGAACTGGCTGCGTTTGGTGTGAAGCGGTTTCTATTACTCCTCCCGGCGTACGGAAACGTTGGGCCGCGAATTAATCGGCCCACAATCGGGCGGGAGTTTGCGGCGAGATATCTCAGGCTCAGGTCGGTGCGGCCGTACTACGGTGCGGTGCGATTGGCAGAACAGCTGCTCACGGGCAGTAGTTTGTATCGAGACGCGATCCCCGTACAATGTTCACACTCTTCCTGCTGTCACACACATTGAAACTCACGACACTCACACAATCTCCAGCAGATCGCTTGCAGATCTCGTGGTGCGATCAAACAAACAAAATAAAGCAATTAGACTTTATCAGATCAGAACGCCTTGTGCGCTCGTTACCTCTCGTCGCTCTCGCCGTCGTCGTCGTCGTCTGCGCGCTGCCGGCCCAAAGGGAATCGATTCGCTGCCAGCCTAGCTGCAGCGTGCGCGTTCCGTAAGCAGAGGCAGCAGTTCAATCAGTCGGTAGTGTACCACCTCCGTTTGGTGCGAAGAACTGGCTGCGTTTGGTGTGAAGCGGTTTCTATTACTCCTCCCGGCGTACGGAAACGTTGGGCCGCGAATTAATCGGCCCACAATCGGGCGGGAGTTTGCGGCGAGATATCTCCACTCGTCCACTGACCACACCGTTTTCGGACGCGGCGATACACTAACGGCACCAAGATCCAGGTCGCGGAATCGCGGGCTACGGCGATCCGTCCCGGCGAGTGTCTGTCGGCGGACTGAGTGAGGCTGACGCCTCGGTGGACGGAGATCCCCACCCAGCGCCCAGCCAACCAGACGCACAAGTTTTCGCTCATCGTTTGAAACGAATTGAAGATGACGCGCGGGGCAAGAACGCGCGGTGTGTGTGCGTGTGTGTTATCGCTGGTGCTGGTTCGCCCCTATATCGGGCAGCACATGGTCTGGCCGGCAAACGAGTGTATCCAGTTCGCGGGGCAGGTGGTCGGGTTGGAACAAAAACAAAAAAAAAACATGCACAGACACATTAAACGTAGTTTGAACCGCCGAGAGTACAGGCAAATTCAATCGTGTTTTTTGTTTTGGCGACGTATGCGAGTAGTGTGCCATTGTGTTCGAGAGGGGGAACCTGGCCGTAATTGAAGGGACCGTCTGCTCATAAATCACGGAAAACACACCGTTTCGTATCTCTCCAACTTCCGTCCCACGTACCTGGGCTGGCGTTATTGCCGCTGCCAATTGTATTGTATCGCGGGATTAGTTGGGAGGCACATTTAAGCTTTTTTCTGGATCCTAACGCCACTGTATGTAGTTCTGTATCGAGAATCAAATAAGGGCCAACTGACCAGTTTCCTTGTATGGAGGAGCGTTTCAAATTTTGAAAGGAACTGTCATGTGTGCGATGCGTGATGAAGCGTGTGAGGGAACCGAAATTTTATTTACTGCTGCTTCCGGCAGCGGATTGATTGAGCTATTGAGCACGGAAAAAGCTCCAGGAAACGAATCAATCAATTTCTGTCGGCGTTGTGTCACACGTTGTGTTGGGCACTGAGGAATTCCAGTGTTGGAAAATCGCATTTGAAAATAAAGACATTATTATCGAGCCTTCAACCTGTTGAACCTGTTACTGAACTGTATGCAAGTACAGAAATAGCTTGACACTGGGTTAGTGTGCCGATGTCGCAAATAAAATGGAAATTGAATGGGGGGAGGAGGGCGGGAATGCATAAACGTCTGGATGTTTTGTTTCCTTCTCCGGCAGCACCGTGTTTGCACAGCTGTCCGGGCGGGATAAGGTGGTGCAAGTAATGCAAAGCATACAAACCACTAAGCATCTCTCATTCTCGGCCCGGAATAAAGAACGAGCGATAGTACAAAAGGCAGAACTGTCCGTCAACTCGCAGTTACAGGTTTGCAACCACGCGTACCACGCGCCGCGAGTAGTTTTGTAGCCGATCAGTCACTGCAGGTCGTTGTAACGGATCAGTTTGGTTCCGCGATAGAGTGGGTCTGGCAATCGGCAATCGAGAACGCGATAGGGATGGCATGTTCTGGGTGGACGTAGAGATAGTACTGTGTGAAGAATATGAAACGATTTTGAGGTGGAATGATCCCTAGTGCTTCAAAGTTTTATGGACTGATCAACAGCCAACCACTTGAAGACTTACAGAATGGAGGATATCTATGGATATCTATGGATCTATGCAATGGAGGATATCTATGGAGTTAGCGTGATTGATTTCTTGTTTTGTCATATTTAAATGTAATTATTGAAGTGTATGTGAATCAGCTCAACGAATTGTATACTGACTTCTAGGCTTACTGGACTGATACTTAGTATTTCATTGCTTCCTCCAATATTCTTCGATTTTCTAACACAGTGCTACAATAATACAATTATAGAGTTATAAAACAACGTCTTACCGCATGAAAAAAATGATATTTTAAGCATTTTTTACTATAGTTTGACCCAGTTTTGATGGAACCTATTGTAAATAATTGTCTCACCCATACAAGGATAAGTATTGCAATCAAAGATGCGTCTCTTGGGGTGACGGTAGCGATAACCATGTTTAATTGGAGGCATTTTGAAGACGGCTCTACCGAAGCCGGACTAAAAACCTGCGTAGCCGGTTCGGATACGCTAGTCCACTTCGAGGCGCCCGTTACTGGTTCCTTTCGCTCATGTTGAGAATAATCTTGCGTTGACAGACGCCAATCGCCGCAGATGCGTTGATTGATACAGTGCCAAGATAAAGATCTCTATTACTCAACCTTCAACGTAATCTTTGCAATCGTATACGTCCCGCACGGTATAATTAGTCGAGTGTCATCTTTTTGCGTACGGCATACACCTTCTGACGTCCAGCTTCTATTGAGCTGTGATTGTGTATCAGTTGCATGTGCGAAGATGAGTAATGTTTCAAGAAAGACAGCATTAGATTATACATTTGAATCTATTTAATATTTTAATTTTATTCTTTACGAGGCATAACATTGCATGCGTCACACTTATCACAATGTGCTGAAGTAATCATACAACATCCTTAACCCTAGTAGCAGATAAATTCGAGGTAACATCATCTCGCTCAACCCACTCTTATCACGTCTGCTTGTGTCGAGTTGAAAATGATGTTGAGGAGCGCGAAAAAAAACCCGCAGAATTAATTTACCCTGCCAGCATCTGCTGTCGGAAGCGAAGATGACCAAGACCGCAATGTATCTCCGCCTGCCGTGGAGTTGTTATCGGTCAACAGGGTTTTTTTTATCACCCGTGCAAGCTAATGAAGAAGGTGGCAATGATAATAATCATCACGATTGCTCCGTCTCCGTCTCGGGAGATTACTTTTTCCGCTGGCTCAAATAATACTTCTGGCCCCACCATATGACGAGCAGAATGACGAGTATTTCAATTGCCGCCGCAAGGTACAGCACGTAGTGGGAGGAGAACTGCGAGTCGATCTCGTCCTGCCACCAGGTCCACGTGTTGTTGTAGAGGGAAGGATCCGAGCTGCTGTCAGCCGGCTGGTTCCGTGGGCGCACACTGGTCAGTCGGTAGAGCGTTACGTCGGCTTGTAGATCGTTCAAAACGTCCGGATACTGGTCGGCTAGGTTTTGGCGTTCGCACGGATCTTTGATGATGTTGAACAAGCACGGTTGGTCCAGTGGTTTGCAGGGTACTTCTGGTATATCGTTTGGGCAGCCTATTGTCGCCGCTTGTCGAACAGGCTGTGATCGTTGCTTGGAGAGCCTCAAGATAGCGCCAATAGTATCTTCGCGCGTCAGTTGACTGTAGTAATCCTCCTCAGTTATGTGATCGTCACCCATTAGCTCTCCGAGCCATCCATCGTACACTCCTCCGAAGGTCGTGCCATTGACGTACTTCCAGCCGCGCTTCATGTAGCTACTGTAGACAAACTTCTCGTCCGCGTTATGCATCACCACCGATCGTCCTTTGGCGGAGGCCGTCAGCAAAGTGTTCCATTGATTCTGACCATCGATGTCGCTGCCGGTCGGTATGGAATCGATGCCGGCGGCAAAAGCTAGCGTCGGTAGCCAATCGCTCACGTGGATCGTTTGCTCAGAAACAACACCTCTCCGTGGCAGCAGCGGACTCCATATCAGCGCAGCACCACGGACAGCGCCTTCCCAAGGGGAATATTTTTGCTGTGACGGAACAGATTACGGCGTTCAATGTATTTTTCAGAGAATGAAGCAATTTCATGTGAAGCAAAAACAAATACCAAAACGGTTGTTAAAGGCATGTTGTATTATTCCCAACTTAGTTTATTAGCGTCATTAGTTGCTAGTAGAATGTTAACTTTTAGCAAAACAATTTTAGTTGATTTATTGGAATGACATTTTGCACCAATTGGAATTTCTACATAAATTAGTAAAGAAGATAGCTTTAGTATGTATATGACCTTGCGTGTGGCAAGCTTATCAAATAGTATCTCTCGAACAGGGGTGATGACCCTCTAAAGGATTCTTTAGGTTAGGATTAATGGTTAGTTGGACAGTTCTTAGGAATGCTATGCAAAATAAAGCAAGTACACTTGCATCGCCGTTATCGTACCTCCGATTCTTTGGCTGTGAAAAAGACTCTGTTATATCTTCAACTACATTTAACTTAGACCTTAGACAATGTGTAGTTCGCTGCTCCGGGTGATGATTGTATCCTGCGGTTTAGAAAACAACGCCAAAAGATAGTTTATAAAGCTCTGAAACGCATTGAACAAGGTTTGCAGCACATTGGTAGGTCGTTGCGGGATCACCTCGTCTTGCCACCACGTCCAGGTGAAGTTGTGCCGGGCCGGATCGGATCGGCTGTCGGACGGCTGGCGGCGCGATCTTGCCGCACGTTTTCTGTAGTTATTTACGTCGTTTTCAAGCTCCTCCAGCACCGCCGGAAGCTGATCGGCTTGATTGTTGCGCTCGCACGGATCTTCTACGATGTTGAAAAGACAGGGACGTGTCAGTGGTTCACAGGGACTCGGAACTTCCTCCGAACATTGCACGGTGGCCGCAGAGCGAACACTTTCCGTGTTGCTCCTGTTGAGCCGTATCGATGACCCAATGGTGTCGGGAGCTGTAAGACGATCGTAGTAGTCCTGCTCTGTCACTTGATCGTCATCAGTCAAATGCCCCAGCCATCCATCGTATTCCGCAAACAGCGTACCGTTCACGTACTTCCAGCCACGCTTGATGTAGCTGCTGTACTCGAACATATCGTGCGCGTTGTTCATCACCACGCTGCGGCCCACGGCGGAAGAGGACTTCAGGGTTTGCCACTGATTTTGACCATCTATCGCACTGCCT
>KZ071479.1:18884-30034 GCA_002091845.1 Anopheles cracens | reverse complement strand
GTCAGGTTGGTACCCTGGCTATCAGTTCCAATGAGCAATCACCACAGGAGGCCATTAATCCAGTACGCGTTCGGTAGGAACAGGTGTGCTGCGTCCGAAAACGCGTAGCCGGTGCTAGCCGTGCCGTGGCGTTTCACGTGCCTAACGTGCCCATCGTGCCCACCATCGCAGCTTCGGCTGACGTTCGGAGAAAAGCACGTGTTGAGCTTCGGGCAAGAGCACGCTGGATGGACGTGCGAGCGAGTAAACTGGCCTAGCGTTCCCTTCCGGTTCGGCGTGCACATGCTCGCTCTGTTTCGCACACCTTTCGCCACTGCAAAGATCGCTTGTTTACATTCGCTTTCTTTCATGCTCTCCCTCTCTCGCTCGCTCGCTCGCTCTCACACTAAACTGTGAAGATCGCTTCTTCTAACCAACCTCCATCCGCGCGCGCTTCGCACGCCCTCTTCCACGTGCGCGGATGGAGGCGCCCGGTGGCGTGGATTCAAAAAAAAATCCGTCGCGTGCCGTCGATGAAAGCGAAGCACACTCCAGTCAGTAGCTGGCTTGTGCTGGTCGGGTTCGAACACGCTCGCTCGCTCCGGGGGCTTCCGAGTGCTTCGAGCGGGTACAACATAGGACACCGTTGAAGTACACCGTTTGGGGCTGACTTGTCCGCGGGGGTGTCCCTCTGACGTATGACACCATGCGTAATGTGTCAGGTTGGTACCCTGGCTATCAGTTCCAATGAGCAATCACCACAGGAGGCCATTAATCCAGTACGCGTTCGGTAGGAACAGGTGTGCTGCGTCCGAAAACGCGTAGCCGGTGCTAGCCGTGCCGTGGCGTTTCACGTGCCTAACGTGCCCATCGTGCCCACCATCGCAGCTTCGGCTGACGTTCGGAGAAAAGCACGTGTTGAGCTTCGGGCAAGAGCACGCTGGATGGACGTGCGAGCGAGTAAACTGGCCTAGCGTTCCCTTCCGGTTCGGCGTGCACATGCTCGCTCTGTTTCGCACACCTTTCGCCACTGCAAAGATCGCTTGTTTACATTCGCTTTCTTTCATGCTCTCCCTCTCTCGCTCGCTCGCTCGCTCTCACACTAAACTGTGAAGATCGCTTCTTCTAACCAACCTCCATCCGCGCGCGCTTCGCACGCCCTCTTCCACGTGCGCGGATGGAGGCGCCCGGTGGCGTGGATTCAAAAAAAAATCCGTCGCGTGCCGTCGATGAAAGCGAAGCACACTCCAGTCAGTAGCTGGCTTGTGCTGGTCGGGTTCGAACACGCTCGCTCGCTCCGGGGGCTTCCGAGTGCTTCGAGCGGGTACAACATAGGACACCGTTGAAGTACACCGTTTGGGGCTGACTTGTCCGCGGGGGTGTCCGGTTGGGTAAGGGGTGGAACCCGGTTAATGTATGCAGTTTCGGGAGTGAACAAGTGTTTGTGCGTGCGTGAGTGCATTTGTGCGTGTTAAAGTGTTTGGAATGTCAATTTTTTAACGATGACATTGCACATTTGCTGAATTTGGGATCACGTTCGACGTGTGCTGAAGCGGTTAATTGAAATCGCTGTCACTGTCAAGATGATCTACTAACGAGGAGTGTGTGCATGAGTGAATTTTGTGTTTTTTTTATAGCACACAAATATTGTAATGCTTTCCGCAAAAATATAAATGGATTTTTATTTAATATCTTTCTTTTATCCTGCTGCTAAAATTATGTGTCGTGCAATGAGCATATCTTTTTTTGGCGAAACAGCTTCTCAAAGTATACAATTCGCATGATTCCATCCACAAAAAACGCTTATAATGCAAAATAAAAATTGTCTTCAAGATTGCATACCTTTGGGCTGATTGAGTAAACATGCGCCAAAAAGTATGCACTGTATAATACGCTTTGTTAATGTTTTTTCAATTGTTTTTTTTTTAACTTCAATAAACGCTGTATAAAACGCTATTTAGCGATAAAGATTTTAAACTGAAATTGTAAATACAGTTAATTGAAACCGACATCACTGTCCAGATCATGTACTTACTATTTGAATTTTGTATTTTATAACCAAAAAGTTAGTAAAGTTTTCTGCAAAATAAAAAAATATTGTTATTTCATTTCATTCTTGTTTATCTTGCTACTAAATTTATTTGTCAAACAGTTTCCATACATTTTGCCTCTACAAAAGCCCCTGAAATTGTGCATTAATAGAGTAAGAATCCAAATTTCGTTAAAATTGCATACTTTTGGGCTGAATGAGAAAGCTTTCGTTAAAAAAGTGTAATATTGAATTAACCTGCGCATTATTAATTTTCATTTTCTTTATTATATCTTATGTTTCATTTTCTTCTATTGATTAATAAATATTTCAATTTGGAATTTACCATTGTTTACCATCTTTACTTCAATCATTTCAAGCCTTTTTTCATTAATTTATAATTTCAAACCATCCTAAAACGTTCGATTGATCGCACATGTGGCACAAAACCTCATCATAGCCAATATCGCTTTCTACCGATCGCAACCAGTACTTCCTTTCCGTGCGATACGCACCACTGGTCGCTTCTGTTTCTTGCAATCCAGAACAAGTGAAACGAATGATTGCACTCCGTCCGTGCGGTGCTGGAAAGTGAGCCTGTAGAACGTTGTTTTGCGAATTAATTTAGCAACGGCTCAGCATGCAGAACAGGAAGTGATATGTAGAAAGGAACAAAAAATCCGACAAGCCAACAACAGAAAAAAGGAACACAACCACCAAACTTTCGCGGCGCCGATCTCTGCAAATAGAACCATCCGCTCTGGGTCTCTGGCGTTTGCTAAATGGGAAGCGAACGGAAGCCGTTAAAGTAAAATTTAATTTAAAACCAATCATTCCGAGCCAGACGCGGGAACGGAGCTGTTCTGTACGTGCGTGTGAGTGTGTGTGCCTGCGTCTGTGTTAAAATCGTGATTCTTTTCCATTCGCATCCCTGCCACTAAAGAGAAAACGCACTGTGAATGAGCGCATCGTACGTAACAGTGTGTGAACGTGGGAAAATTTAGACGAACAAAACCAAGCCGTGTGGGGAAAGTCTTACAAGCAAGATAATATTAAGCGTGTGTGTGTGTGTACGTGTGTGGATTATCGCGCGAGGAATATTGGCAGCAGAACAGAAGTAATTTCCTTATTGATAGAGAAAAACGAGCAACGCATTTTCCCCCGTTTCGAGTCCTTTGATACAAAACCATTATGTGCACAAGATGAGCGAGCGAAAAAAAAACATCCGATGAAGATTATGCCTTCAGGCATGTGTGCCGTTTTTTTTTGTCTCGTCGCCTGTCGATTTGTGGCTCAAAGTGTGTGCGGTGGTTTTCAGTAATAAGGCGTAACGCTCCTTCCCGCGAGTCCGTTGAATTTTAATCAAAAGCTCAATCAACACCTATTAAGTTTGTTTGTTCGGTCCCGACAGTTGAGCACCGGCAGACGTGAACGATTTTTTGGCGCGCCAAAGTAGTGGCGGAGTGCTGTGTAGCGGCTGAAGATCGTGCGACGGAGTGTGTTGAAGAGGCTTGGGAGATTGTTGAGCAACGAGACGAATAATATTCAGCATTAATTTATGCCCGCTTGGATAGTTCAGGTAAGGATTTGATAATTAGTGACGTTTATACTTTATGTTTGATTATTTTAAAACTTGGCTTAAGGAAATATAGCCGCAGTTATTTTTCTGTAAACTGTTCTAACTTGTGGGTATAAAACGAGCGTGATAAATGGAAAATTCATTAAGAATATAAACAGAAACAAAGCCGTTCGTTCCAGAATCAAACTAGTCTGTTTTTTAGTTGATCGTTCGAATTGCATACTTTTAGGGGCATCTTTTTCATCATGCTGTAATGCATACAATGTGACTATTAATTTATATTAATTAGGTATCATTTTCTTTATATATTTTATTATTTTAGCCTGGACGTACGTTCCAGGAACGAACGAATATGTAGATTTTGTTAAATAAGCAAATTTTAAAGACAATTGCATACTTCGCGGGGCAACATTTGTTAACAGTTTGTAATGCATATGATCCGCGCAATCATATACAGGAATTATTATTCCATAATGTATCGTATTGTATACTCAGCGTGCGTTCCGGGAGCGAACAAGTTTGTGTATATGGTTAAAAGTGGGTTTTCGTGCGAATTGCATACTTCACAATGCGAAATCTCTGAACAATCTGTAACGCTTATAATCAGCTTATTATCATCTAAATCTCAATTTGTTCCATCGTAATGACAGGTGTACGTTCCGGGAGCGAACGAGTATGTTTGATGTATGGAAAAGATGTTTTTCGTGCGAATTGCATACTTTATAGAGCAAAATTTCTTAACAGTGTGTAATGTTTATAATTAGCGACCAAATCGTTTGCACTATCAAGAAATTATTACCCTTTACTTTGTAAACTTTTACACTGAGCGTTTGTCCCAGGAGCAAGAGTAAGATTTTAGTGTAGACACGAACCAAAAGCATAATAAAGATTGTTTTTCCATTATTTTCTCTTGATTTCTTCAGTTGTTATTCAGTTTGTTGTTGACAAGATAATTATGAATGGTAATCTGTTTTTTTTGTTATATTCTTATAACATAAACACAGTTTACGAAATAATTATTCACCAAAAACCTTTTTAAGAGCAGTTTTATGTTTGTAGGGATCTCCATACACCTTTTGTATCTGTAGGGATATTGTCTATAAATTATAAATCATTTATTAAAAAAATCATTTAAACAGTAGCAGTTTGCAAATATTGTTTACTTTTTACTTACCTCATTTTTCTAGAATGCTTTGACGCTTTTCAGATTGATTTACATTTGTATGGAGAGCTAGTTAAAGACAAAATAAAAAATAAAGTATCAAATGTTACCCACATGGAATGCGCGAAAGTCTGGTCGTGATACTATCTAGCAAATAAACAGTCGATTTTAACAGGTGCTAAGCAATTAAGGACTGCTTCGTGCACCCACACCACGGCTTTTAAACAATCACTCCCTAAGGGCGACTATTTACGTTTCGTTTCGGACGCGTAAACTAACGCAGAATCTGGAACGACTCCGTTTAACTGTAAGCAGAGCTGACGTGAGCAAACAGCGCGGCGAGAAGGGCTCCCGGAAGGAACCGGCTTGTCAGCTTAATTTACAATCGAAGCATTTCGTTTTTTTTTCGGATGCTGGTGGCCGTTCCGAAAGAGTTTGTATCTGACTCGAGACACCCGGACACCGTTGTGGGAGTGGGCGTGGAAGTGGAAATTAAGATATCTGGAAGAGTGCCGTGCCGTGGGGATGTCGGAAAAATCCACCCTCCTTATGCCGATGACATCCTGCCCGTGCCCGTGATAGGTGTCCTCTGGCTCGACCTGGCGGAACGATGCATCCGTCGTCTTGTGGACCATAATAAATTAGAAAGTTTTTGCCGAACGTGTCTTGCCCCTTATCGGGAAGCGAAATCTGTCTCGGCTCACCTGCCCGGTGCAGGTGTATACAAGCCTTTGCCGTTTGCGTTCCGTTCCAACAAACGAGCCGGCGTTTAATGGACAACGCTGGCTACCGAACAGGCTGTCCCGAATTTTTGACAGAGAAATTAGTTTGATTGCGATGCCCTGCCAACGGTGGGAGTTCATGGTTGGGACACGTTGGGAGTTTTTCGATTGTCTTGCGTTGTTTGCGAACACCCTGTAATGCTACTGTGGTAGTGACAACATTTTCCGATCGTGTATGACAGGTAAAAGCACCGAGAGATTAAAGAACATGGAATTGCAATCTTTGAGCGTACCGAATCGTTCAAATGGGTTACATTATAAGACGGATTATTACGAATTATTGACGGATTACAACGTTCGAAGCAGATATGGAAATGGGGTTACAAATGTGTCCAAATGTCCAAAGTAATCTCAGTAACAATTGACCCAATCGGCCCAATAAAAAGACTGATTCATACAAAGCTTGCAGAACGATTACTCATAAAGGAACAAATTGAACGAATATGCTGTAAAGGTTGATTGGAATATTATTTCTATTATTCACCACAGCTTGGGCTTGAAGAGCTTTTACTTTTGCGTAGTGATTTAAAACACGTTTTTCTGTCTTACGCACGCATAGCAAAAACTGGAGTGAAACGCAAAATCAATTGCCATTCTGAAAATACCAACTTGTTGAACCTAAGTGGAGGCTTTTTTTAGAATCCAACATTTCGATTTCGAGCAACTCTATGTCCTTGAGCGCTGATTTTAGCACCGTGTCTCTTATTTTATGCCCATTCGTCAGAAATGATCTGCGCGTTACGTGGTTTTCGTCAACTCAAGGGGGCGGGTTAATTTAAACGTCACGTTTTGGAGATTACATAAAAGAAAATGTAGTAAATGCCGCGTGAAATGGAACAGAAATCTGAAAACACACCTGAAAGTTATGCTTTCGTTGATTTCTACCTTGTTTTTTACCTTGATTTCTTGTATTGATACTTTTTTCCATTGTTTCTTATTCGTCACTACTGGAATGTTCAACGCCAAGGATCCTGGAACAGTTTTATGCTGGAGGAAGATTAAACAGATTTCTGTCGTTTGGAAAACATCTTTTAAATACGAAGTATGACGTTAATTGCAATTGTCAAACAGAGAAGGATGGTCACATAATGGATTTGCTGGTCGATTATCTTCCCAAAAAGGCTCATAAAAACACCTTATAGCCTTCTAGTGAAAGACAGCAGAATATCATATTTGCCAGTGATGCTGCCCGTTGCATTCATTGCCGGGAAGACGCAAACAGTTCGTCGCACACATTCCAAACCAACAGCCCATGCCCGGGGAAAGGAATGACAAACCCAAAGCGAAGCACTAAGGACACGATGCCGGACCGGAGACGGCAGTGCATTGCGATGGCAGATTGAGACAAAACCAACGCTCGGTCGTGGGAGTTCGCGTCGCGCCCGTCCCGACGGCACATGTACATCCCCGTCCGAAATTGCAAGACAACAGTGCACCCTTCGGGCCGGAGAGACGGTCTGACAAAGCCACCACCGAGGAACGCCAGCCCTGTCAGGGCATGGGCTCGAGCGGCCGACTTGCGGATTTGTGTCACTGACAATGTCACGGCAGGCTCCGAGGAGGTCAAACGCCGTCTCCTTCTGCGCGGAAGATGCACCCGGATGTGCATGACCCTGGCAGGGGAATCTAATTGCGCGGCTGGGGGTATGACCAGCGATCGGGCTCGGCACCAATAGGGCAGCAATGAGTGCAGCCTGTAATGAGACAGCGGAACAATGCGCCCGAGCTCGCTTCAAGCGTCCAAGGATGGAAATTCTTTCCTGCGCGGAAGATGCACCCGGATGTGCATGACCCTGGCAGGGGAATCTAATTGCGCGGCTGGGGGTATGACCAGCGATCGGGCTCGGCACCAATAGGGCAGCAATGAGTGCAGCCTGTAATGAGACAGCGGAACAATGCGCCCGAGCTCGCTTCAAGCGTCCAAGGATGGAAATTCTTTTCTTGACGGATGATGGAACATTTTTCCGACATTGAAGCGTTGCGCTTTCAATCGATTGTGACATATGAAAGGAGGACGAATTCGTACTAAAAGCGTGTTGGAACAGATTTGGAATGTGTACCAAGCTGGATTTCTGGGCTTCTGAGCAACGGCATGACTGAGCTATTATAGCCAAACAAGTGGCAGACCACGAGTGATGCAATCCTATTTTGGGTGTATTTTTAGAGATATAGGAATGTGACAAGATGCGGCCAATATAAGTGCAGTGATTTTAAGGATGAGGGAAGTCTTTGGATGTTACAAGACGGTAGCACATATTTCAACAATGTTTCGCTTTACATCTTCCAAAATCCGAGATTTCATTTTCTGCTGATAATTTTGAGTTCTGTCTGTCGTTCATCTGTTGTTTTCAAACAAAGTTTTGTGTTGTATTATTTTCATTTCATATTGATCCCATGTTACCCTATTTATCGGGAAAATCATATTGTGTTTGTGATCTGGAAAACCTCAAAAGTTGTCTCTTTCCGTCAGATCTGTTTTGGGTAAAACTTGGAGAAAAAGGAGTGTCAATATGTGAAGATGAAATGTCAAAAAATAATACAGTTTTGTGTTTTAGGTTATGTTTGACTTGGACTTGGACTTTGATGATCTTACAGCTGGATGATCTTACAGAAAACTAGCGATTTTGGACGAAACACCTAATCTTGAAATATTAGACTTATATTTTTGGAAAAGACGATTGACAGATATGTTCTTGCACCAATTGCTGCAGTTAAGTTCTTGTTGGATACCGTCGGATTTTATTTATAATATCTGTCCTCATTTGTTATGATGACTTCAGACATTGTATTAACATAAGAAAATTGTAATTTAGTGTAGTTTGGAAAGTTTTGCTTTTAAAATACAGTCTACTAACCGCTACACGTTTGTCTATCGTAAAAGCGTTTCTACTGATTTGGCTATTATTTCTGTTTTCTTTTATTTCTGCTGTAATAGCTTTCCCCTTGGGTCGACCAGAGAGCTCGCTCCAAGCGCGTCGTAAAACTGAGTGTACCAGTTTTCCATAAAATAAACACTCCTTAAGCTGCACGTTTGCTTCAACCGTCCATTATCACTCTCGAGAGACGATTGGCTGACCATCAGCACTTGTATCAGTAAAGCAACACGCTACAATAGCGTTTCTGCCGTAATGGACATCTCGCTTCGTCAAAATTCGTGGCTCAACAGCAGTGGGTCGTTGGAAACATTCCACACTGGATCGGTTTAAGGTCACTTCCGGTGGTGCTTGAAACTTCCCGCCTCTGTCCATCATAATTTTTGTGTCGCTCCCTTTTTTTTCGCTTGCGTCGTCGTCCGTTGTCCCAGCCAAAACGAGGGACAAACTTTCTGGACTCACTCACTCCCTCAGGGCGACTGCCACTGCCGGGGCAATTATCTGCGGGAAAAAAGTTGAACGAATCTAATTGTGGCCAGAAAATAGGATATATTTTGCTGTGGCCGCGGGGGGGTCAAACAAAAAAAAAATGGCGCCACGAAAGCCTTTAGCGATCCCTTCAAGATGTTTGCGGAAGAGTGCAAAATGATGGTGGTTTAGAAGGGCCATTCTTTCCTTTGTTGTGTCAAAGTCATTAACGAGTGGTTACATTTTGGTTCCCCCACTTTCTTTCCGTTGCGGTGGTCGACAGCGGCAGTGTGTCCTGTTTAAATAGGCCAAGCATTGTCGTTGTGAACGGCTTTTCCTCGCGGGCCGAGGCACGTCATGGAACAAATCTGGAACAAATTCAATGCACGATAATTGCATCGAAATTTACTTCCATTTCGCGTGAAGCAGCTGATACGTTTCCACGGGAATGATGCTGATTTTGGCATTGACACGTGCACGTTCGGAGGCGTCCTTGCCAAGTGGAGGTGTCCAATTACACTGATTACAGCGGGGAGTTCGGAGACTGATTCGAATCAGCACACAGGACTCGGTCGTGCTAACAAATTTTGGCTGAATTATTTGCAAACAAGCGCCCAAACAATCGAAGTAAACGCGGCCTCCCTCCCAAGAGAGCGCAAGTGCAATTGCATTGATGGATTTTTAATTATGAGCAGCTCCCACGCCTTGGCTCGAGATTTTGGACGGTGAATGAGGTATGAGTTGGCAAACGAAATCCAGCGATTGATCGGCACTAGACAGTGGACGGTGCATTATAATTTCAATTCGGAACCAGTGATGCTTTCCTGCTCGCTGGATTCTGCATCTGCAGTTTTCGTCCAATAGATGGGCACGCTGCGGAATGCAAATAATATTTTGCTTAGAAAGCCATTGAGCAGATTTGCCGCTCCAGCTGTTTTTTTTGCATTCACGATAAATTGCAAATAAGCCTATTGTACTGAGAAAACAATTGAACAGCTGGAAATTTTAACCTTACTATGTAACTATTAACTTAGTACATCATTTTGGATCTAGTAACTAACTTATCAAGACATATCTTGCGTGACACAAGAGAAAAGAGTCTTATATAAAAGCTCGTACCGATTATACACTGCATAACATAACTAAACGACCACCTGTTTTTTGAGAAAAAAACGAAAACTTGACGAGATAGATGAAAATTATGTTCTACTAAGTTGTAGATAATAACAAAATACGGCTTTTGACCCCCAGGTCAAACCGCAGCTCTTTATAGGATTTTTTTTGCATATTTTCTATACATTCTGTCACATTTCTTAAGTATGTCCAGCTTACTGGTACATTGATATGTTTGTTTTTCGATTTTTACGGCGCATTTCAATCGATTAGCATCGCAAATCAGCCAACTTCCGGAACTTTTGATCGTTTATTATACATGTTAATACTGTTGAATCAGCAATAACTATACATGGTTTGAAAGGTTATGCTTTGGGTAAAAATTGGAAACAAAATATGCTAAACAAAATACTAGAATTAAAAAAAAAAAAACAAAATTTCGTATTTTAAGCATAAAAAGTGCATAAAAGAAGTCATAATGTATTTTAAAATCTCATTGAAAGATATGCCGCGACATGATTCAAGGTCGTTCAAAAGTGTCTGTATTTTAAATAGAATTTTAATACGATTATTTGTATCGAAAAACACAAATTTTCGTACGTGGTCGTATGGTGATGTTACTCTGTGTTACTTTCTGAGTTTGACGCTAGCGAAAAAAAATGTGATAATGTGTGTAAAAATGTGGAAAAAACATCAACAGCCTTATTTTGTTATCATCTACAAATTGGAACAACATCATTTTCATCTATCTCTTCAAGTTTTCGTTTTATTCTCAAAACAGATGTGGCTGAATAGTTACGGTCGTAAACAAGCTAAGTAAATTCATGTGATTCGATTTGCTATTCTCGTATATCATACATATTTCAGCGGAACAAACTACTCTCACAGAGGTTGATAAACCATCTGATTCAAAATTTGTCTTAAGTCTCAGTAAATTGATGTTTTAAGATTTGCAACTTTTACGATTTTTCGATCGTACAACAAAAACTTCAATAGCGTTTATGATAGCTCGTTAGGAAAATCCAGAAAGACAACGTCTTCTTCTTATTAGTATGTTTCATATTGGCGCATCAACCTCAAAAGTAGGTCTGGAGCCTACCATTTCAGTCTTTCCATGACTCAGTTGTTATAGTCGTAAGCTGCATAATAATCAAAGTCTTCATTT
>KZ071474.1:102154-113543 GCA_002091845.1 Anopheles cracens | reverse complement strand
ATCGATAAAATTATGGCCTGCGGCTAAATGGAGGAGAGGCGTCCTATCATTTGCTTGTCACGTTTCGTTGCGCCAGTAAGCTTGAGATTGATGAGTGGGCCAAGGTGGTGCGAGCGAGAGGCACCGAACATAATTGATATTTGATAAGAAATAATTTGTACCATCGGCGTCCGTTGGCCGAACGAGCGTGATATTTCGTTCGCTTACCGCTTGCGCTTTGAGCGATGGCAGACGGAAATGCGGCAGAAGAAATTGATACCACGACAGCGGGGTCGCGTGCTTTTGGCTGCATCATCAATGTTTGGTGTAATTTAATCGGTTACGTGGTCATACTTGAGGAGCATGGCTACGAAAAAAAAATCGTAACGAGGTTTTGTAATATATTTATTCCGACCCATAACTAACACGACAACAAGTAAGCACACGGGATGGGCAAAATTCCTTCGGGAATTCTGCATCGCCGCAAACGTGCCAGAACAAAGCAATCCATGGAAAATGGCGGAAAACCTTGTTGCAATAAAAAACGATTACTTTGTTCGGGACCGGGTCGTAGGTAATGGTTACCCGGGGTGGGGCGCGCTACACGTTTTTCTTCCACGTGGAAACGATCGAAGCATGCCGTGGGCTGCCTGTGACAAAACAGCGCCACTTCTACAAGAAACGCGACATGCGAGCACCGAAAACTCATCATTTACCGCATCGGGTTCACGTTTGTCCGTGCCCATGGAGGCGCCTGGTCTTTGTCTCGCTTTTATGTGTGGCTGCGTGCGTGAAGCAAAAAATATTGTCAAATAAAAAAAACTCCTCCCGGCGGGAATCCTTTCATTCGTAGCCATGTGGCGTGCGTACGTTATAAGCGTTTTGCAATGTAGAGGAGCACTAAATAAGATTTCTTGCGGAGAGGCTACCGCGGGCTACCACGGAAAGAAATCCAACACCGCCGGGTGTCGGCGGGCGTGGAATTGATTTTCCTTCCGCGATGATCGCTGTCGGTCGATTCCCGGCCATGTCGGAGCCTAATGACCGGAATCGGGTGCGTTCCGTTTCGCGGATGGGCGCGGGTTCCGTGTTTGCACTGCCGATTTGCCGGGCGTGATTTGTGCTACGGCAACCGGAAATTGGGGTGTAATATTTCTGGACGAAGGAGTGCCTGGGAACGGGCGCCTTCCCCGGTTCGATCGGAGCAGTACGAAACGAGCCATGTTTTAGCGCTTGTTACGATGTGATGGATGGACGCCACGACGAGCCGGAAAGGAGTTGGGCCGCACGGACAATCGGCCAGCGTTGGCAAGCTAACGGCGCGTTGCGTGCGCGTCGGCCGTACCAGCGGTGCCTATTGATAAGCTGTTTTATGAGGTCAATAAATTGATAAGGAATTTTATTAAGCACACCCGGAAGTTGGCCGCGTGTCTATTTGTTGGCGCTTAATGGCTGAGCCGTACGGTTTTTCGGGGAGGTGATTTTTGTGTGTGCGAGCAACAAATGGAGGAGGTTGCCTGCCGTTTGGATAATTAATCGGATGCAATCAATATCGCCCACCGAAGGCAGGCGGAATAACTGGAAGTAATGTGCGCGAGCAAGTTTAATCTCTTCCGGTGCAATAAATAAAGTTGTCGGACAAATTGTAGAATGTATGGCAGATGTGAGATAATCTTTTGTGCGTTTTTCTATTGATTGTTTGCTCTGGTTGATAAATATTAGCCTTAATTCTTACAAAATATTGAATTTTGAGTTCATTGAGCTTAAACGAAAACATAACTTAGTAACAGAAACTTTTTTATAGTTGTTAAAGTCATAATTATTATCAGAAATTACAAACGTAAGTTAAAAATTGGATTGTGAAACTTACAGCAAATTTATTACATATTTTTTGAGCAGGTTCTATTCTTTTGGTGTAATTTAAGATCCTGTCAAGTAATATTTAAATAGAACAGATTTACAGATACACTTTTATCAGGATATTAGCATACTTTTGCTCTTACATAAGTCATAAAATCGGTTCTGTAACGCTTGTAGTCGTTCGCAGTCTCTGATATCGAAGATAGGGAGAAACAGCCTTCCAAGCATGATGATTTCTGTGTAACATCATGATTTGCATGTTGCATCATTGATTGAACAGTAAACATCAGAAGTATCATACCAGCTCTTTGGGGAAAACCACAAACAAATTACAAAAACCCATAATCGAACCCTTCGATGAAAGCCTCAAAGAATGCAATACGCTCAAGTTCGGCAAGAACCCTGCTGCTTCAAGGTCGGTGTGGATTTTGCTTAAGATTTCCAACCCATATGAAAAAATAAACAAGCAAACACAATGGGAACATGGGAAAAAGCATACCCCACCGGATGCACAAAAAACGCACGAAAAAGGTTTCCATAATTCGGAACGAACGAAAAGCAGCAACGGAACGGAACCACTTTCCCCACCGGAAGTGCACACTGGCGTGGCAGCAGTGCAACAGTGCGCTCGGGCGGTGCGCTGAGCGTCTTTTGTTACACTTTGCCAACCGACGAACGCTGATGAAAAACGTGCCGAACCACAATGCTGGCAAGATAAGCACGTTGTGGGAAGGAAAAGGAGAAAAATAGGGAAATGGGATAACGCCAGCTTTTTTTTGGTACTCTGTAAGATACTGCACACCGTACGGGAAGCGATGCTTCGAAATACTTGTGTTTTTTACACTCTTTGCAGCAAAACTGGTGAAGAGAGCTGGTGACTGGAAATCCGTTTGATGAAAAGCAATATTACAAAGCGCTCGTTTGATGTTGAATTTGAGCGGGAAATTGTTGGGTGCGACCAATCCTGGACTATGCTTGCGTAGTCTGGTCTCCAGCAGGTGTCACCGCCTTGGATAGGTTGGAAAGGGTGCAAAGGAAGTAGAATTTTTTGGAAAAATTGATTCATAAAATGAATACATGCGAACAAGTCTTGTGCGTTTGTATGTGTGTGCGTGTTGGAACCAAAGGGAGAGTTAAAGGGTACACGGATAAAATGATAGCGACTTCTTGTGTTACTTTTTTCTATGTTCCACTGTTCGATTTTAATGCGAACGATTTGCTACGAAGTAGGTGTTACCGCTGCTTCCTTATTTGTGTATAGAGTTTTAAAAACATGTTTTCAATTGACTCTGTATGATTTATTCTACAAGTAATAACCTGAATATGTTGTGCCAATATGACTTTTTTCATGTTGTTTTATATAAAAAAACACTTTTTTTTTTAATAAAAACACTTTCCTTTAATAATATTGTTTCCAATTCCATATGTACATGACGTTTGAAATGATCGCTGCAAACGTATTGTCACATTATGTCAGTGATCAAATTGTGCACGCTATACACAACGTAACATTATTCTCCTCTATCCTTCTGGCGGCTATTCCTTTTTATATCCCTTCCCACCGTTTGCGTGTGCGTCCCCCTCTTCTCATTCCCTTACACCGCACACGTTTTTCCCAGAGGGATCCCTGGATGCGCGCACTGTCGGAGTTCAACGCCGTTCGTGATATATTTGATCATAACGTATCCTTTGCAAGTTTCCGTTCCCGTCTCTTGTCTTCCACTTCCTAATGTTGTGTTGTTGTGTTTAATTTTTAAGCTCGTGTTTAGTTTTAAGCTGTGTTGTTTTTTTTTTGACTTTGTTAAGCCCTTGAGGCGAACAATTGTAAATAAAATAATAATAATAATAATAATAATAAATGGCAGAGTGCTTAATTTATGGTTGCTTGAACGCGTATGCTGTTTTAAAAAAAGTGTTTTGTTAAGAGTTGGTCTTGACTGAAGCATAGTGGCGTAGAGAAGTAATTTTGTATGCATCCTTAATTTGACGATACTAATCAAGCTTTTAGAAATACTACCCCAAAAAATAAGCATAATTAATTTAAAGCTTGAAATTCGCGATTTAAAAACGTTTAAAAGTCCCCAATAAAAAGACGATTTTGGGCTTCAACAGGTGAGTCACGTTTCGCGCACGTGCCAGCAATATTTTATTGCATTCGCAATCAACCTGTCCAAAGTTTGAACGAACAGCACTAATTTTATGCAGGCGAAAATTGTTTTCCTGTCTCGTGCTTCTCGCGGTTTGCGTGAATCTATTTCTGTGCCCGGCCCAACTGGACCTGAAATTATCCGTCACGAAATCACACACCCACCCTTCCCAAACACATTACGCGGCGAGGTGGGAGTGTAACGAATCGTTCCGTTTCAATTGAACTGTAAAATTGTAAAGCAATCGGCGCAAAAACGGATGATCGATTGTTCGATCGGATTTTTTTTTTTCGTGCGACTTGAGTGTGTATGTGTGTGTGTGTGTGTGTGTGTGTAAGAGGATGTGGTAGGAAGAGAAAATGGTGAACGGTTGTAACAAAAACAAAATCGCACCACAACAGCCTCCGGCCTTAGGTAAGGCCGACAATGGAGGCGCCCGGTTGTTGACGATTTTTTTGCATACGGCTTTCCAAATGGGGGCACGGTGGATGAAGTTGATAAATTGGAAAATTATGCTTTCCGTTCGTTTCATTCCGCTTTTTTCGATAGATAAACGTCCGCGGTGAGCAGTTTTGCCTTGACGCCTGCTAGACGCTTTTGTCAAGTAGGTTAGCGTAGTGATTAGGCGAATGGGTTTGTGGAATTGTAGCAAGTTTGATTGCTGGGGCGAGTTTTTCGTCTCATTGATCGAGATGGTAAGTTAATTAGGAGATCAAATGGAACAAGGTCATTAATTTGGATTTCAAAATGCTACCACAAACATCGTAACAGTTGAGCTTTGCTTCAAATAATTTAAATAAATATTTTTAATCACAGTTAAACTTTATTATTAATGTTCAGACCAGAATACTTCTATAACTTTTAAGTAATAATATGGCTTTAATCCGAAAAATCTATTTGCTCTATTGATATCGACTCCATGCAGTAGATTTTGCACTCTACCATTCCAGTGTATGACACTCGTTACAATAAATATTGCTCCATCCAGTTCCTTCAGTGTCTGAATCCATTTTTCATGGGGCTCTCTTTGCTTTATTTTATTTTCGTCCAAATTTACGTGACACTCCACTAAAGTTCCTTTTTGTCCTCCCGGTTTTGTGCCGCTCATTGAATCTGATTAATTAATCAAACGCCCTGGCACGAGCTGGACGCAATCCAGTATCGGTGACGGAAAAACAACAAAATGGAAACTATCTTTCCCGGCGATGGTGGGGGAACAACAGCAAACAAAAACGGGAAAGCACTCGCTGCGCTTCCCAACATCCGATCGGAAAATGAATGATACTTTCGCTACAAAAACCCCGACCCGGACGAGAGGAAAAACGCGCGCGCACACACACACACACACTGGGTGAACTATTGTGCAGTTTATTTATTTCCCAACTGTCAAACGTCAAGTGACACTTCTTCCGGTCTGTCGCGCTTTTGTGGAGCTTCACCCAGTCAGCTCGCGTCTCGTCACCGGCGAGTGTCACCGGTCTGTTCTGTTTTTGTGCACTAGAACCGCATTCATTGTTTGTCGATCGTATCACCGTAGTTTTTGCGACATTTTTTTGCGGTTTTTCTTTTGGCAACGCTCCGCACCTCGATGGAAATTGTTTTCCACTGGTTATTTGACACAAATCGGGCCGGCGGTGGCGGTGCATTGTACTCGCTTATCCTTAATCCAACTGACGCTCCCCGCATTGGGGAGTAGGGCAAGCCGGCCTTAAGCGGAGCGGCCTTACCCACCATTTCGTTGGTCCGGGAAAATCGAAACGCGCCCGGGCAAAACCGGGCGATGGCAGCGCCGTTGACACATCGTGCGACGACACCGGCATGCCTTTCAGTTGGCGGTTCCCACGACCCGCAGCAGTGAAACGACGAAAAAAAACGGAAGCTTCACACTAAGGAGTGTTTAGTTGTGTTTTTTTTCGGTCGATTTAACAAAAAAACACCCTGTCCGAGGACTGGCTGGTTCCATTTTTCAAATATTAATGTCATTATTTCCGTTCGACTCCGGGGTACGGAGGGGGTGACCGGTTGGCTACATGCCCCACCACTGCCGCTCTACAACGGAAGGAGATTGAAACAATAGCTACAGCGATAGGGTATAGTTTTTTTTCTACTGGCGGGGAAATGAAACTACCCAATTGTATCGTGCCGAAACATGCCGAAGGAAACCCAAATGGTGAGAAATTTAATGGCAAGAGAAGGATTGTGTGTTTTATTGTGCGGCATTCGACCGGGGGCTTTTGTTTTGGGTGGCTCATTCCAGTGCGACGGGCGTATTCAAGCGACGGGGAGGAATTTTTATGGGCTAATAATTTTGAAACGTGGCTAATTTAATACATTTGATTGAGGACACTCGGACGAAACAGTTAATTATAGCGCGTTGAAGCGAAACATTAAATGTGTGTTATGATAGGTAATTACGCTTAGTTGGTATATACTCCTGAAGAGGGCGCTTCAAAATAAAAACACATTGCCAGCAAGAGGGTTTTCATGCTTGACGGTTCTTCCTGATTGCGTTGCATAAATTTAGGCGCTGAATCAGTCAGAACAATCTCGAAAGAGACAGGTACAGCATTTGAGTCCGATAATTAGTATTATTTCAGTATAAAGATATGATCAATTTGAAACGAAAAATGAAGATTTTTATTGCTATAAGTTTTACTTAGTATAACTTTTATTATTTTGACGTATTTTATAGTTACCTTTAAAGCTAATTTAAAGACCCTTTAAATTGCAATATTTCTTGACGTGTCGGATTACATATTTTTCAGAGGTCTTTTAAGAGGGTAGAAGAAGAACTCTATGCTTCAAGCGACGTATGTGTTATTGAAACACAATTTGTGGAACATAGCCTATAAAATCATTGGAAAGACGTGCTGCAATTGCTGTTCCCCCATTACTTAAAAACAAAACTGCTCGTTGCCGTACCTAATACTAGCTCATTTACAGTACATTATTGTGGTGAGAATCGTTATATCGCATTCGGAACACATAACACTGCCAGAGAGAATTAAAGAAGAAATCAAAAGTCAAAGGACACTAAAGAAGCAAGCAAGTTAAGATTGACTGCAGCTGTACGCTGCGACCTGCACAAACTAAGCAGAAGCATATAACTCATGCCGGAGTGCAGAACCGCCCAGAAGGAAGTGCCACCATCTATACCGTACGCTACTGTTGTGTAAACTTTGTAAACGACGGCCCCAACGGACGACGGGCGGTGTGGCCGTGTTCCGGCAAAACCGTATCATGTCCGTCCCCGCCACGCACGCCGAGCAAGATGAAGTTTAAACTGTATGTGTACCCAAGAAGCTAACGAGCTTAGCTCCGGCTTATCGTTAAGCACGAACGAACGCCAACCCTCGGCACCAGAACTAGCCCGGCGGGAGATGAACGGTGAAACGGTGCCGTGACTGACCAAGAACGTACCGCGCGGTGCAGCGCCCCCTGGCGAACAGTCACCGGCACTAACTTTTACGTTCGTCCCGACAATGAAACGCTAACGGAGCGTAAAATCCTAAACAAATAGTGTCCCCACTGGATGGACGGGGCGGGCCTGGCCTGCTGAGCAGCCGAAAATCTCCCGACGACCCATTGGACGCTTCATTGGAGAGGAGGCTCGGGGAACCGGAACTCACCAGGAGCGGACCAAGGCGCAGCGTTTTCCAGAGGACTCGCCCGAGTGCGGCAGGAAGTGGTTCAATTTTTCTTCACACGCAAGACGTTTCTTTGTCTGCTGCGCGGATTCCATCAACAAAAGAGGAAAAAGAGGTTCGCTTGTTTCACGTGCCCACTGTCAGCATCGTGCCGGCCGTTGCCTTCCTCCTTTGAGGGTGTGTGTGTTTGTTCGAGTGCGTTTTTGTCTTTCTTTGTCACACATACACATCCACCACCACCACAATCATGCGCAGTATTGTTTCGATGCGACGCACCGAAAGGTGCCGGTGTGTGTGTGTGTGTGAAACTGTCGCTTTTCCGTTTTTTTTTGTTGAGAATTTCAAGCCCGGCGAGTGTGGAAAACGAGCGAAAAGATAGTTCCAAGACGCTGGAGTTCAGAAGGACTTTCATAACTTTGTCGCTTTTTTCGCCTGCTGACTTTCTTTCCTACCTCCTCGTTCGCTTAGGTGAAAGATTTGCTCCCCGATAAATTCATATCTTCCAACCGTATGAGCTTTTCCGCTTGCGCCTTCCGAGACACTCCGCTTCCGGTTGTTTTTTGAGGTTAAAGCAATCATCTCAATACCGTGCGGTTACCTGCCTTTCTTGTGCCTTCGCGCACGAATCGCAAAGTCACAAGCTTCCCAGGCGAGATTTCCATTGGAATGGAGCTGGAACGGCCTCATGCCTTTTCATCAAAAGGATCAACCTCCATCGGAACGACCACGCGGTCAGCATGCTAAAGCCCCGCAGGTAACGACAATGCGCCCGGGACGCAAGTGCACGGAACGCACGGAAACGGAACGGAACAAAAGGTGCCCGGGAGGTAAACGAAACAGGACTTTTGCGACTGTCTTGAACTGCTGGCCGATGCGGATGGCAGTCGCTTTACGGTACGGCACACACAGCCTGCGGGCAAGGATAAGGCCATTGAAGCTTTCGCTTCCTTTTCCGCTTTCGTGCCGGTTGAATGACATTCGATCAGGCTCCTTTTCGGTGCCTCCAGTGGCTACAGTAGAATTATCCCTTTTTCTTCGAGAGTGTGTATGTGTGTGTGTGTCCTTCGCAGTGACTCGAATGGCAATATCGCAACAAACCCCTCGAACATGCCATCATTAGCTGTCATCGGCAGTGATGCCGAAAGGCATCAACCACTAGCTGGCACCGGGCGTGTTTGGCCGGAACGACCGCGTCGCCGGGGTTGGACGGGAAAATCAATCTTCAGCCGTGCATCTCATCTTTCGGTGCGACACACAAAACCCGAATCATGTTTCTGTGGCTAGAGCGTGGCACGAGAGGACACGGGAGGGCTTTCATCTCATCGCCAGTGGATTCCTCCTCGGTGGAGACGCAGACCGGACGTAAAATGGGCCACCACGGAGTGAAATGTCGAAGAAGCGTTGCAGAAAATATGGGATAATTGGGTCAGAATAAAATCGATATCCTACACACAGCACGGCGGTTCGCTCGCTCGGCTGCTCTTTGTTTGGCCGGCGTTTTCTGCGTCGCGCGGGTTTCGGTGGTTTCTGTTTTTACTAGCGGTGGGGTTGGCCTGACGGTTCCGGGATAGAGTGCAACGGTGGAGGGAGCGTGCAATTTTGGAAATTCCATTCCACTCGCGGGACGATGACACTCGGTGAGATAAATGTGAGATAGAATCAGCGGTACAGTGGGAAGTAAAATCGGTAATTTATGACATTTGTTGAAACTGATAGGAGACGTTTCATAAGCAGTTTAGGGGTTCATTAATTAATTTTGATCATTTAAGATATCGAAAAAGTTTAAATACGTGTCGAGTTTAACTGTATTTTCCACTTGTAGGCTTTCGCGAGGAAAGGTTTGGTCTAAACAGGAAGTTCTGGAACTACAAGAATTGCAAGAACTGATGAAAAGAAATGGAGACGATCATCATACTAGGAGTTAGGAATGATGATAACACGTGTTACGGAGTAGGCGTCAAATGTGCGGAATAAGCAGCAATCAACTAACCTACTAGATCAAAATTGTTTGCTTTAGATTGTCAGCTAACACAAAATTCAATAATAAATCGAGTGATTTTCTACGGTATGTATATGTGACGAGTAAAATTTACTGACAATTTTATATGTGTTTGATTCTAAATGGCTCAAAAATTATCCATGGAAATAAAATATACTCAGAATGTCGGTTCAAACGTCTTAAACGTCAAATGTGCCGACAAATTAGTCAAACGTCTTAAACGTCAAATTAGAGTTAAACGTCACTGTGTTATTTGCTTGACAGCTACTAGCGCCATCTGCAGGCAACATGAAATATTAACAAGTTTCTTAGCTGATTGAGGAACGAAATAGTTACAGAAGCGTTACGCTGCAACTTAGGCCTGATACAGTTTGCCAGGTTCGGCGTAAAATGCTTTGAAACCAATTACCTACTTAACATATCCAGCCGCTTTTACACCCACTGCGTGCCACCGAAAAGAAAACGCTTCCATTAGAACTGATTAAAATTGCACCGCACCGTGACGCATAACGGAGCCGAATAACGAACGCGTCCAAATCAAAATCAAAATCAAAATGATTGAAACGAAACCCGCCTCCTTCCCCGTGGGGTAGATCTTGCACCGAAGTGATCGACGCTAGAAAAACAAAGCACGAGATTAAGTGGCCGGAATGAATATTTTACTTGCAACACTTTACCACCGAACGGGACAACGAAACCGCCACGCCAGCGGAATATGAAACGGATCGTGGGAAAATCTGCATAATGTGTGCGCAAACTGCGCAACGGTCTGGTCCGGTGACGATTGTCCAGAAGAAAGGCGGTGTCTTCAGACACCCGACACTGTATCTCTGTGTGTGTCTCGATTTCAATTAAACCTTCAACGAGCAGCTTATCTGCATTTGTTTATTTCGATTCCATTCGGGCTGTGAAGACAGCTGGCGCGCTGCTTGACCGACTGGCTCTGGGGAGGGTATGAAATGCAAATTTTCTAATACTACAGCAGAGAAGCGGCACACGATGATGTATGACGATGGGAAACGCGTGGGAAAAGCCACTCTCTGGGTGGCATTATGCCGTGGAAATGAGCTTCGAGACTGTGAGAAGGGGGGAAAATTGTGCCCGTCTGCCATAAAGGGTTGCAAGTAGCTATACTATCTTGAAGATCATTTCATAATCTTCTGAATTATTATATCGTTCGAAGTAATGTGTGTGTTACGACTCAGAATAATGCTTTTCATTTGAATATAGAGTGTCTTATACTTGTTCAAGCGTGTTATTTTCATTCTGAAACTCTATTTGAATTTCTAAATCAAGTTTAAAATTGCTATAATCGTCTTTCTTCTTTCATTGAATTGAAAAGTTGTTCTAGAATGTAAAAGCCAACAAAAAAACATGCCCACAATCAGGTGTTGAAAAGAAATTCCTTCCCACTCGGATAAAACTTTTCCAGCCCAAAAGAGAGGAAATAAAGCAGAGCGTAGTTTTTCTTCGGCAGAAACGAACTTCGCCAAAGAAAATGCATTCAAACCGACACTTTTACTTCGGGATGGCATTGCGGATGGCTGGACCGGTGTAAGGTCGCATTCGGCGCTATTCCACACGGTGCGGATCCGCGCACTTTATGCAACCTGTTCATGTTCATGCCTGCTGATACCGATCGCACCCGTCAGCCACGTTCCGGGCGCCCCCGTTCAGCACCACGGACTGACCTTCACGATGACAAACGGGCTCGGAAAAACTGCGGACTGCAGCTGTACGAATGGGGCCGAACTGAG
>KZ071474.1:79897-91709 GCA_002091845.1 Anopheles cracens | reverse complement strand
CTAATGGTATGGAGCTCTGTGCTTCTTATGCGGATTTTCTTGACGGAGGTGTTGATTTAGGAAAATTTATGGAATAATCGATATATGGTCTAAACAATATTTAAATCATTATTTTATTGTTATCATAGTAAATAAAATCCAAGTTTTTAAGATTAAATTCATCTCATCCAATATCCTATAATCTGTTATACACTTGACATAAAACAGAACGTAGCAAGGCCTGCTTTATAGCACACTTTCATCCACAACATTACGTCCACAAAATTTGCTATAATAAGTAGTTTAGTCCACATTCTCCACGAAACAAACCGCCCGCATCGTCGGCGAACAGCAAAAGCCTCTCGAGGGTCCCCAAAGGTCCGAAGGTCAGCGAAGGCCTCGGGATCGATACAAAAGATGAACCCATAAATGTCAACTTTTATTGTGCGCCTTTTCGATTAGGGTTCGGTGTCCCGCCGGGGTCAGCAAACTGGCCTCTCCCCACAGGGGAGCGCAACTAAAACAGGCAAAGAAACGTGCCACCTCCCAAAAGGAGCCGAAGCGCGCCAAGAAAGCAGGAAGTGGACACGAAGAAAACGGCACAACTGATTTGGCGTTCCATACGATTGGCGTAATAAAATTATGGACCCGGCCGGCGGTCGAAAGATGCAGCAACTTTAAACAACGGCTTGGAAAACCGTAGTGGCTAGGAGAGCCTCGTCAATATTTGCTTCGAAACGCACGAAAGAACGGAAGTTTTTCCACGCGACCGAATGATTTAGTGCACGAGTGTTCGAAACTACGGTTTATTATTTGGTGCGACTTTGTTATTGTTGCCTCGGCGAAATCTCCTCCCGAGGATGGTTCCTACTGTCTATCGCAAGCCGGGACCCTCCGAGCGTGGCGTGCCAATGCGGACAAGAATGTTGCATTAATTATTTCCGTTGTTTCAGTTTCTGGAAAATAATAACACACGTGTCGAGGTCCACCGTGCTGCTGCTTCTGCTGCTTATGGCTCGATTCCCTGCTCTCAACGCCACTCCCGCTCGGTCCGCCACTGGATCGTCTTTGTGCACGAAGCAGTAAAGCAGATAAGACGATTATGAGCTCTCCGCAGCGGGGTACGAGAGCGCAGGGAGCAAAACTTTCAACCGTCGCGACCGGGTTGAAAACTGTCGGCCTGTGCCCATTAGAACGCTGGCCGATGGTACGCTCCAATCACGCTAGAGGGAGCCATCGTTCCATCGGTCGGTACAATAATGAAACGCTCTCGCGGAAGGTCAAAGGAGGCGCTGGTCGGCGCTCTCTGTGTGTGTGCGAGCGCCAGTCAGAAGTTTAATTTGATTCCAACGCTCCCGTTTTGATGGTGGCCAAGCAGCACCGCGCCTCTCGGAACGGGTGGTTGTTGTATAGTTGTTATAAGTTTTTTTTTATTCCTCTGGCGCTTGTCTTCTTCGTTCCACTCAACGGTAAATTAAGGGCACCGTGAACGTACGGCTAGCAGTTGGGAGCGTCCCGAGGGAATGTAATAACAGCGGAACACACTTTTATGGCAGCGAATTAAAACCATCGCCAAGAGTCGTTATTAGCGCCCGGTACTACACGTGTGCGTGCGCGCGCGTTTGTATGTGTATGCCCCTCCGTGATGTCGTTGTTTGAAGTATCTCCCATCATCAGATAAGCGGGCGGTTGAATTAAGCCGGTTGATTGTGGCCGTTTCAACACGAGCGGTTAGAAGCGGAGGATTAGGACTCGTACAGCGTCTTGAAAACCAATCTACTGCGCGCCAAAGCTACTGCAGATACTCGTCACTTTTTAATAAGGGCACACACATACACACCAACGCGCTTGAAAGTTCCTTAACGATCGAAAATTCGGCTGAACGTTCAAGTTTCAAGTGCAGCCTTGGCACACCGCGCGAATAAGCGCCTCCAACCAGTCGATAGATTATTTATGTCCAATACCTGCCGGTGAAGAAAGGAGAAACCATTTCTGGCGCCCCATATGGATCGTAAATCTTGCACACTTTTCGCTCGGTTCGTGAAAAACGATCGTAAAAACGGTGTTGCTCATCGGAAGTGCCTATAAAGTAAATGTTGATCAAGTGGGAGAACTTTTCCACTCACGGATGGTTGATATGAACGGGTAAATCACCGCGTCACGTTTTCTGCGTGAACTACGCAAAACGATGTGAGCGTCCGTGAGATCGTCATCGTCGCGATTGTGTCGTTTAATGACGAATGAATGATGCATTTGGTCCTTTGAACCGGATTGAAATTACTTGCTATAATTTTTATTAATTTAACACGGAATATTAAGTGTTTCTGCTGGAGTCATTGCACATGGGATGTAATAAATTGAACGGAAAAAGCATTTTGATTGAAATAGTAATAACCAGCGTTAAGATAGTATAAATATTTTCCGTATGTCCGCCAGGAAAACCACTGTGCCACTGTTATATTAGTGCATCTGACAGATGTCAAACTCTTTTGACCGCCCACACGGCATTGACAAGACTGAAAACCTCGTGTAGAGGCTGTTGTACTCTTCTAAATTGTCTGATAATAATCCTAATAAACCATACTAACACTGCTAGATATTGGATTACCATTAAATTATTAGATTATAAAATTAGATTAATCAGACCGGTTATAGAACCTGTTTGTGCAATTATTAGTAATTTTACCTCGAATTTCATTTTAAGAAACACATTCGCCCTACGATTCGATATTCCCACCATGCCCATTGCAGTGTTGCAAAACTATCCCCTTTTAAGAAGTGTTCGTTATGAAAAGGATATTATTCCTCTCAAAACCATAATTCCTTAATGATTACAGTGAAGATGTTTTTCTCAGCTCCACAAACCATAATCAAAAAAACATTTCATCAGAATATCCAATGGAAGCCCGCTTCAGGAAAACTGTCAGTCAAAATAAATGTTCACAAGAAGAAACCCAATCAGCTTCACCTACCGCACCTTACGAGGACAAAGCGGTGTTTTTTAGTTCTCCGGTGGAATTATGGAAAAGTTTTCCATCCCGCTCGTCACTTCTCCCAACCCGGGCTGACCGCAAAACTCCCGGCGAATGGGAAGCAGCGCGGTTTGCTACCGACCGCTTGTCATAAATTGATCCGAAGGCATCGAAGCATGGCTGTGGTTTGGATGGCTGAAGCGTATGATCCATCGGGAATCCCGTAAGCTAACCAAATTCAGCACCTTCATCCAGCCCCAGCTTGGCGGGTGCGCGCACGATTCATCATCTAGAGCACCTCGAACGTGCTGCACTCGTAACGTGTAGCCTCCATTTTTCATCGTACTTTTAATTGAGATAATTTCGAAAAGGAAGTCCGCCTACAGAGCAACTTCAAATTTGTCGCTGAAACTTTCCATCGTCTTCGCCTGTCCTATTGCGTCTGCTATAAATAGTTGAAACTTTTTAACCAATATGCACCCCGTGCTCGATTTGCTGGCACGTTGACACGGCGCTGAGCGGTAGCGCTTCACTGACAGCTGGCGAGCGAACGAGATAAGCAAATGGCTTGTCCTCACTGTAACAACCGCGGCACACCGAGACCCAACCCGGGCTGATGGGTTAATTTCGTTCGAACAAAACTTCACGCGGCCCGGTGCCGCAGGCGCTCGGGAAGGATAAAGTTTCCTGAACAACCCGCCAAGCTGGGGCTGGCTGAAGGTGCTGAATTTGGTTAGCTAACGGGATTCCCGATGGATCATACGCTTCAGCCATCCAAACCACAGCCATGCTTCGATGCCTTCGGATCAATTTATGACAAGCGGTCGGTAGCAAACCGCGCTGCTTCCCATTCGCCGGGAGTTTTGCGGTCAGCCCGGGTTGGGAGAAGTGACGAGCGGGATGGAAAACTTTTCCATAATTCCACCGGAGAACTAAAAAACACCGCTTTGTCCTCGTAAGGTGCGGTAGGTGAAGCTGATTGGGTTTCTTCTTGTGAACATTTATTTTGACTGACAGTTTTCCTGAAGCGGGCTTCCATTGGATATTCTGATGAAATGTTTTTTTGATTATGGTTTGTGGAGCTGAGAAAAAACATCTTCACTGTAATCATTAAGGAATTATGGTTTTGAGAGGAACAAAATCGTTTTAATAACGAACACTTCTTTTAAAGGGATAGTTTTGCAACACTGCAATGGGCGTGGTGGGAATATCGAATCGTGGGGCGAATGTGTTTCTTAAAATGAAATTCGAGGTAAAATTACTAACAATTGCACAAACAGATTCTATAGCCGGTCTGATTAATCTAATTTTATAATCTAATAATTTAATGGTAATCTAATTTCTGGAAGTGTTAGAATGGTTTATCAGGATTATTGTCAGACAATTTAGAAGAGTACAACAGGCTTTACACGAGGTTTTCAGTCTTGTCAAGGCCGTGTTGGCGGTCAAAAGAGTTTGACATCTGTCAGATGCACTAATAGCTAGATATTGGCACAGTGGTTTTCCTGGTGGACATATGGAAAATATTTATACTATCTTAACGCTGGTTTTTACTATTTCATTCAAAAAGCTTTTTCCGTTCAATTTATTACATCCTAGGTGCAATGACTCCAGAAGAAACACTTAATATTCCGCGTTAAATTAATAAAAATTATAGCAAGTAATTTCAATCCGGTTCAAAGGACCAAATTCATCATTCATTTGTCATTAAACGACGCAATCGCGACGATATCTTACGCACGCTCACATCGTTTTGCGTAGTTCACGCAGAAAACGTGACGCGGTGATTTACCCGGACCATCCGTGAGTGGAAAAGTTCTCCCACTTGATCAACACTTACTTTATGGGCACTTCCGATGAGCAACACCTTTTTTACGATCGTTTTTCACGAACCGAGCGAAAAGTGTGCAAGATTTACGATCCATATGGGGCGCCAGAAATGGTTTCTCCTTTCTTCACCGGCAGGTATTGGACATAAATAATCTATCGACTGGTTGGAGGCGCTTATTCGCGCGGTGTGCCAAGGCTGCACTTGAAACTTGAACGTTCAGCCGAATTTTCGATCGTTAAGGAACTTTCAAGCGCGTTGGTGTGTATGTGTGTGCCCTTATTAAAAAGTGACGAGTATCTGCAGTAGCTTTGGCGCGCAGTAGATTGGTTTTCAAGACGCTGTACGAGTCCTAATCCTCCGCTTCTAACCGCTCGTGTTGAAACGGCCACAATCAACCGGCTTAATTCAACCGCCCGCTTATCTGATGATGGGAGATACTTCAAACAACGACATCACGGAGGGGCATACACATACAAACGCGCGCGCACGCACACGTGTAGTACCGGGCGCTAATAACGACTCTTGGCGATGGTTTTAATTCGCTGCCATAAAAGTGTGTTCCGCTGTTATTACATTCCCTCGGGACGCTCCCAACCGCTACCGGTTCGTCCAAGTTGGCCTTAATTTACCGTTGAGTGGAACGAAGAAGACAAGCGCCAGAGGAATAAAAAAAAACTTATAACAACTATACAACAACCACCCGTTCCGAGAGGCGCGGTGCTGCTTGGCCACCATCAAAACGGGAGCGTTGGAATCAAATTAAACTTCTGACTGGCGCTCGCACACACACAGAGAGCGCCGACCAGCGCCTCCTTTGACCTTCCGCGAGAGCGTTTCATTATTGTACCGACCGATGGAACGATGGCTCCCTCTAGCGTGATTGGAGCGTACCATCGGCCAGCGTTCTAATGGGCACAGGCCGACAGTTTTCAACCCGGTCGCGACGGTTGAAAGTTTTGCTCCCTGCGCTCTCGTGCCCCGCTGCGGAGAGCTCATAATCGTCTTATCTGCTTTACTGCTTCGTGCACAAAGACGATCCAGTGGCGGACCGGGCGGGAGTGGCGTTGAGAGCAGGGAATCGAGCCATCAGCAGCAGCAGCAGCAGCACGGTGGACCTCGACACGTGTGTTATTATTTTCCAGAAACTGAAACAACGGAAATAATTAATGCAACATTCTTGTCCGCATTGGCACGCCACGCTCGGAGGGTCCCGGCTTGCGATAGACAGTAGGAACCATCCTCGGGAGGAGATTTCGCCGAGGCAACAATAACAAAGTCGCACCAAATAATAAACCGTAGTTTCGAACACTCGTGCACTAAATCATTCGGTCGCGTGGAAAAACTTCCGTTCTTTCGTGCGTTTCGAAGCAAATATTGACGAGGCTCTCCTCGCCACTACGGTTTTCCAAGTCGTTGTTTAAAGTTGCTGCATCTTTCGACCGCCGGCCGGGTCCATAATTTTATTACGCCAATCGTATGGAACGCCAAATCAGTTGTGCCGTTTTCTTCGTGTCCACTTCCTGCTTTCTTGGCGCGCTTCGGCTCCTTTTGGGAGGTGGCACGTTTCTTTGCCTGTTTTAGTTGCGCTCCCCTGTGGGGAGAGGCCAGTTTGCTGACCCCGGCGGGACACCGAACCCTAATCGAAAAGGCGCACAATAAAAGTTGACATTTATGGGTTCATCTTTTGTATCGATCCCGAGGCTTTCGCTGACCTTCGGACCTTTGGGGACCCTCGAGAGGCTTTTGCTGTTCGCCGACGATGCGGGCGGTTTGTTTCCTGGAGAATGTGGACTAAACTACTTATTATAGTACATTTTGGGGACGTAATGTTGTGAAGTGTGCTATAAAGCAGGCCTTGCTTCGTTCAGTTCTATCCCAAGTGTATAACATTGCTCGCACCCGGTCCGTCCACAGTGAAGATGGTTAGTTGTTTATTATTTTTGTTCCTTCATGTGTTTAAAATGCGGACTAGTCCGGACATCGGGCAGGGCAGGGATCCTCGAGGCGCGCTTCGGACGGTTTCTGTCGGCAGCACAAACACGCTCCTAACCGAGCCCGACCGTGCCCAAAACCCCAAAAGCCTTCGAGATACTAATTTCGATAAAGAATAGCGTCCCATCGTCAGATCGTTGTAAAGTTGGTCGTGCAAACTTTGACAACCGGTATGGAGCAGGAAAAAAGCACACAGTTTCCAAATTTTGCCGTGCAAATTTTGCTTCGCCCCTTAGGGTCTTCGTCCGTCTGTCTAGTCAGGTGTGGTCGGGCCGGTCGATGACAGCCCGCGACGGAAGCGACGGACTAGCTTGCACACAGCCCGTCTCCGTGTCCACCGATACGGGCGGAATATGAGGCGGAAGACTGGTGTACCTTATCGTAAATCAACGTTTTTTTTCTCTTCTTTGTGGCGTGTCCTGCGTTCTTCGCTTTCCCTTCGCTCGGTCTCCGTTCCCAACCTAATCAACCTGTCCCGCCGAGTTCATGAGAGCACGACAGGTCGCATGCAGAGGAAAATTTATTACATTCCTCCGGTGTCGGCGGGTCAGAGAACCTTCACGTGAGAGCACGGCCACGAACGTCGCCGCTCCTTTATGGCTCCGGTGAAACTGTAAAACAAGTTTCGATAAACTTCTGTTTATGCGTGTAAACACCGGTGCGGTGGATGCTACCTCGTTGCTGCTGCAGAGAGTGGTACGAAGCTTTTAGAATCAAGATGGAATGTATTTTATTTTCAACGAAGCGGAACGACATGAGCATCGTTCATGCGCAAGAAGGTGCTGGAGTAGATCTTGTTGTAAAAATGTTGATCTAGGTTAAACAGTTTCATGTTTTAATTTGTAATATAGTATTACGATTTATTTCTCGCATCATTGCAAGGCGACAATGCATAACTAATTAATCTTGTATCATACATTGGGAACTAAGATTTCCTTGGGATCCATAAAGAATTCACAAAACTTAATGGATTAGACCCAGGATATGGTCAGAACAGAATTGAGAACAAAAAATCTCCCCTACGCTTCTGTTTCTATATTAGATACTAAATTGATACCATATATATTACTTATATTACTTTATATTACTTTATATTACTTTATATTACTTTATATTACTTTATATTACTTTATATTACTTTCTAGTGTATACAAATAAAGTAATAGTTGGTGGAACGAACTCACTTCCAATGAATAACACAATGACAGTACAAAAGCTGCTTATGAAATAAATTTTTTTATGAAGCATATGTACCCGTTATATATTAATCTTTATATTACTTTATATTACTTTATATTACTTTATATTACTTTATATTACTTTATATTACTTTATATTACTTTATATTACTTTATATTACTTTATATTACTTTATATTACTTTATATTACTTTATATTACTTTATATTACTTTATATTACTTTATATTACTTTATATTACTTTATATTACTTTATATTACTTTATATTACTTTATATTACTTTATATTACTTTATATTACTTTATATTACTTTATATTACTTTATATTACTTTATATTACTTTATATTACTTTATATTACTTTATATTACTTTATATTACTTTATATTACTTTATATTACTTTATATTACTTTATATTACTTTATATTACTTTATATTACTTTATATTACTTTATATTACTTTATATTACTTTATATTACTTTATATTACTTTATATTACTTTATATTACTTTATATTACTTTATATTACTTTATATTACTTTATATTACTTTATATTACTTTATATTACTTTATATTACTTTATATTACTTTATATTACTTTATATTACTTTATATTACTTTATATTACTTTATATTACTTTATATTACTTTATATTACTTTATATTACTTTATATTACTTTATATTACTTTATATTACTTTATATTACTTTATATTACTTTATATTACTTTATATTACTTTATATTACTTTATATTACTTTATATTACTTTATATTACTTTATATTACTTTATATTACTTTATATTACTTTATATTACTTTATATTACTTTATATTACTTTATATTACTTTATATTACTTTATATTACTTTATATTACTTTATATTACTTTATATTACTTTATATTACTTTATATTACTTTATATTACTTTATATTACTTTATATTACTTTATATTACTTTATATTACTTTATATTACTTTATATTACTTTATATTACTTTATATTACTTTATATTACTTTATATTACTTTATATTACTTTATATTACTTTATATTACTTTATATTACTTTATATTACTTTATATTACTTTATATTACTTTATATTACTTTATATTACTTTATATTACTTTATATTACTTTATATTACTTTATATTACTTTATATTACTTTATATTACTTTATATTACTTTATATTACTTTATATTACTTTATATTACTTTATATTACTTTATATTACTTTATATTACTTTATATTACTTTATATTACTTTATATTACTTTATATTACTTTATATTACTTTATATTACTTTATATTACTTTATATTACTTTATATTACTTTATATTACTTTATATTACTTTATATTACTTTATATTACTTTATATTACTTTATATTACTTTATATTACTTTATATTACTTTATATTACTTTATATTACTTTATATTACTTTATATTACTTTATATTACAATTGATACCATATATATTACTTATATTACTTTATATTACTTTATATTACTTTATATTACTTTATATTACTTTATATTACTTTATATTACTTTCTAGTGTATACAAATAAAGTAATAGTTGGTGGAACGAACTCACTTCCAATGAATAACACAATGACAGTACAAAAGCTGCTTATGAAATAAATTTTTTTATGAAGCATATGTACCCGTTATATATTAATATGAATAAATATTTTCATATTTTATGTTTTCTCGCTCTACACTAATACACAACAGTAGTTTCAACAAGAATCCGTTCATAAATGACAGAATCGACAGACTGACATTACTGGTATACGATCTGTTATATACTCTACGTATTAAGCCGTTTCCAGACGTACCGCCAATTTCACGCTGCGATTGGCGCTCGACCGTAGCACAGTTTCTGCAGAATCTGCCAAAATCGCGCAGCGCCAAACTGCTCGACTCCGGAGCATCTTTGTTATTGTTTTTATTCTTGTTTATCTTGTGACTAGCAACAGGAAAGTTATTTTGTGCATAATTAATTACATCTTAAAGCCGTTTCCACACGTATTACTGTCAGTTTCCGCAAAATATGTGAAAATCGTGCATGGAAACTGTTCTATCGCGGAGCTGTCAACCAGCTAAACTGTACTATTTGCCAAATTGGCGGCGCCAAATCCTTTCGCAGTAAATACACACATTGTGAACGAATTCGAGCGCGAATCGGTTTTTTTCGTATGGAGTTGCTGACGTCACAGCTGTCAAAATTGGCAAACGCCAATCGCAGCGTGAAATTGGCGGTACGTCTGGAAACGGCTTTATACACTGTTACTGTTATACATTTTTCGTGTGCATGCTTGTTGACTTTAAATCTCGGCTAGAACAACATCTTTTCTGTGAAAGCTGTCGTGGTTTGCATAAGAACCTATTTTATTTACTAAATGTCCATTGCAAAAGACGGAAATAAACAAAAGAAGTCACTTATGTACACTAAGAAATATTGAAATATTAGTACACCTTTTTGTACATAGTATTATTAACATGTTACTTCATATACTATCAGCATATGTTTATAAGCAAGCACTACATTATCAGATAATTTTTCAAGATGATGTTAATGCATCAACGATCTGTTCCTCGTCTTGGTTTGGGGAAACGGATAGATGCAATCTGCTGGGAAATTAAAGCGCACAAAGAAATTGTATTTCTCACGCTCGGTTTCCATATTCTGTTTAACGTGTCAGATTAAATACTTACAATGATGGAATAGTATCGACTTGTTTCAAGGTCGATCTTTGAACTACACATACAAATCACTTCAAGAATGGGTGAAAGGATTTCTTCATTGAGTGAGACGTATTCAAGAGACTCTGGGAACTGTTCACGAATAAACGAAAAATGCGGTATGTTTTCTTTTACTATAGATGTTATACTAACGTCCGAATCAATCATGATGTGTTATACACTGCTCCTTTCCAAAAAATCACTACATAACTGTTATACACTGTGTTCAATTAGTATGAAGGAATGTGCTTGTTCATGGTACACATTGTACATCGAAATTCCATAGTTTATTGTACTTTTTTTAGAAACATCGTTTACCCTGCAAGTACCTCTCCCGACAGAAGCAAATCAAAACGTACACTCTTCCAACCAGTGTCACCGGAACTTTGACTTCCATCACACCCGGAAGCACGGACTGACAGGTCGCTATAAATAAAATTCGACTACGTGGTTCTTCCGCAAGCACTCGGTGCTGATTGCAATTAGCGCTAAAAGCAATCGATTATTCGACCGAACCGTGCTCGCTCCCAACCTGCGGAGGTTCTTCCTTTTCCGCGTGACACTTTCCGTTCATCTTTGCACACCGACACGGACGGCTATCCCCAACCGTTAGGGTTAATTTGCCGTCGTTTGAGGAAGGACCGAGTTGTGGAAGAAGCAAACAAAAAAGACCTCGAGAAAGGTCCAGAAAAAAAAACCTTGAGAAAGGTTCGTTCACGCTCGCATAAGTCAAATGAAAACTTTCCCTTCTGGTTTGGCTCATTCCAAACCCTCCCTCTTCGGGAGACTCCGGCTCGAAGCGCAACGCGAACGTACACAGACACACCGACAACCTTGCCCGTGACAGTTCTTTCACGCTGTGATCATCATAACGCGGGCGCGGCGTAAGTTTTTCGCTACTCCGTGCGCTATATTTGGCTACTCGCACACACACACACACCCGGCCAAATCCAAATCCAAACCGACCTTCCGCCGATTTCCGACGTTACGGCACAAGGATAGGGGCTGTCTCCGGTCGGTGGATGGTAACCGCACGGAACGCAGGGGACGCAGCGTGTGTGTGTGCGTCCGGAAATCGAAA
>KZ071474.1:58797-69283 GCA_002091845.1 Anopheles cracens | reverse complement strand
GCCCGGCCACCGTTTTGCATATGGGGGGGGGGGGGTCCGCTTTCGTTTCGTAACCTCCCCCTCCTGGTGCCCAAAACCCCGGTTCCGCCGAAGGACATTCGGCGTTCCGCACACACACACACCGTCCGACGGTGACGGGGTAAATAATGAAACGGAAGAAATAAAAAATGGCCGAACTGGACAGTACCTGGAGGCGAGAGTCAGCGCACGGTTGGGTTGTTTTTCTTTCTTTTTTTTTTTTGCTCAGTTCGGCCCCATTCGTACAGCTGCAGTCCGCAGTTTTTCCGAGCCCGTTTGTCATCGTGAAGGTCAGTCCGTGGTGCTGAACGGGGGCGCCCGGAACGTGGCTGACGGGTGCGATCGGTATCAGCAGGCATGAACATGAACAGGTTGCATAAAGTGCGCGGATCCGCACCGTGTGGAATAGCGCCGAATGCGACCTTACACCGGTCCAGCCATCCGCAATGCCATCCCGAAGTAAAAGTGTCGGTTTGAATGCATTTTCTTTGGCGAAGTTCGTTTCTGCCGAAGAAAAACTACGCTCTGCTTTATTTCCTCTCTTTTGGGCTGGAAAAGTTTTATCCGAGTGGGAAGGAATTTCTTTTCAACACCTGATTGTGGGCATGTTTTTTTGTTGGCTTTTACATTCTAGAACAACTTTTCAATTCAATGAAAGAAGAAAGACGATTATAGCAATTTTAAACTTGATTTAGAAATTCAAATAGAGTTTCAGAATGAAAATAACACGCTTGAACAAGTATAAGACACTCTATATTCAAATGAAAAGCATTATTCTGAGTCGTAACACACACATTACTTCGAACGATATAATAATTCAGAAGATTATGAAATGATCTTCAAGATAGTATAGCTACTTGCAACCCTTTATGGCAGACGGGCACAATTTTCCCCCCTTCTCACAGTCTCGAAGCTCATTTCCACGGCATAATGCCACCCAGAGAGTGGCTTTTCCCACGCGTTTCCCATCGTCATACATCATCGTGTGCCGCTTCTCTGCTGTAGTATTAGAAAATTTGCATTTCATACCCTCCCCAGAGCCAGTCGGTCAAGCAGCGCGCCAGCTGTCTTCACAGCCCGAATGGAATCGAAATAAACAAATGCAGATAAGCTGCTCGTTGAAGGTTTAATTGAAATCGAGACACACACAGAGATACAGTGTCGGGTGTCTGAAGACACCGCCTTTCTTCTGGACAATCGTCACCGGACCAGACCGTTGCGCAGTTTGCGCACACATTATGCAGATTTTCCCACGATCCGTTTCATATTCCGCTGGCGTGGCGGTTTCGTTGTCCCGTTCGGTGGTAAAGTGTTGCAAGTAAAATATTCATTCCGGCCACTTAATCTCGTGCTTTGTTTTTCTAGCGTCGATCACTTCGGTGCAAGATCCACCCCACGGGGAAGGAAGCGGGTTTCGTTTCAATCATTTTGATTTTGATTTTGATTCGGACGCGTTCGTTATTCGGCTCCGTTATGCGCCACGGTGCGGTGCAATTTTAATCAGTTCTAATGGAAGCGTTTTCTTTTCGGTGGCACGCAGTGGGTGTAAAAGCGGCTGGATATGTTAAGTAGGAAATTGGTTTCAAAGCATTTTACGCCGAACCTGGCAAACTGTATCAGGACTAAGTAGCAGCATAACGCTTCTGTAACTATTTCGTTCCTCAATCAGCTAAGAAACTTGTTAATATTTCATGTTGCCTGCAGATGGCGCTAGTAGCTGTCAAGCAAATAACACAGTGACGTTTAACTCTAATTTGACGTTTAAGACGTTTGACTAATTTGTCGGCACATTTGACGTTTAAGACGTTTGAACCGACATTCTGAGTATATTTTATTTCCATGGATAATTTTTGAGCCATTTAGAATCAAACACATATAAAATTGTCAGTAAATTTTACTCGTCACATATACATACCGTAGAAAATCACTCGATTTATTATTGAATTTTGTGTTAGCTGACAATCTAAAGCAAACAATTTTGATCTAGTAGGTTAGTTGATTGCTGCTTATTCCGCACATTTGACGCCTACTCCGTAACACGTGTTATCATCATTCCTAACTCCTAGTATGATGATCGTCTCCATTTCTTTTCATCAGTTCTTGCAATTCTTGTAGTTCCAGAACTTCCTGTTTAGACCAAACCTTTCCTCGCGAAAGCCTACAAGTGGAAAATACAGTTAAACTCGACACGTATTTAAACTTTTTCGATATCTTAAATGATCAAAATTAATTAATGAAACCCTAAACTGCTTATGAAACGTCTCCTATCAGTTTCAACAAATGTCATAAATTACAAATTTTACTTCCCACTGTACCGCTGATTCTATCTCGCATTTATCTCACCGAGTGTCATCGTCCCGCGAGTGGAATGGAATTTCCAAAATTGCACGCTCCCTCCACCGTTGCACTCTATCCCGGAACCGTCAGGCCAACCCCACCGCTAGTAAAAACAGAAACCACCGAAACCCGCGCGACGCAGAAAACGCCGGCCAAACAAAGAGCAGCCGAGCGAGCGAACCGCCGTGCTGTGTGTAGGATATCGATTTTATTCTGACCCAATTATCCCATATTTTCTGCAACGCTTCTTCGACATTTCACTCCGTGGTGGCCCATTTTACGTCCGGTCTGCGTCTCCACCGAGCAGGAATCCACTGGCGATGGGATGAAAGCCCTCCCGTGTCCTCTCGTGCCACGCTCTAGCCACAGAAACATGATTCGGGTTTTGTGTGTCGCACCGAAAGATGAGATGCACGGCTGAAGATTGATTTTCCCGTCCAACCCCGGCGACGCGGTCGTTCCGGCCAAACACGCCCGGTGCCAGCTAGTGGTTGATGCCTTTCGGCATCACTGCCGATGACAGCTAATGATGGCATGTTCGAGGGGTTTGTTGCGATATTGCCATTCGAGTCACTGCGAAGGACACACACACACATACACACTCTCGAAGAAAAAGGGATAATTCTACTGTAGCCACTGGAGGCACCGAAAAGGAGCCTGATCGAATGTCATTCAACCGGCACGAAAGCGGAAAAGGAAGCGAAAGCTTCAATGGCCTTATCCTTGCCCGCAGGCTGTGTGTGCCGTACCGTAAAGCGACTGCCATCCGCATCGGCCAGCAGTTCAAGACAGTCGCAAAAGTCCTGTTTCGTTTACCTCCCGGGCACCTTTTGTTCCGTTCCGTTTCCGTGCGTCCTGTGCACTTGCGTCCGGGGCGCATTGTCGTTACCTGCGGGGCTTTAGCATGCTGACCGCGTGGTCGTTCCGATGGAGGTTGATACTTTTGATGAAAAGGCATGAGGCCGTTCCAGCTCCATTCCGATGGAAATCTCGCCTGGGAAGCTTGTGACTTTGCGATTCGTGCGCGAAGGCACAAGAAAGGCAGGTAACCGCACGGTATTGAGATGATTGCTTTAACCTCAAAAAACAACCGGAAGCGGAGTGTCTCGGAAGGCGCAAGCGGAAAAGCTCATACGGTTGGAAGATATGAATTTATCGGGGAGCAAATCTTTCACCTAAGCGAACGAGGAGGTAGGAAAGAAAGTCAGCAAGCGAAAAAAGCGACAAAGTTATGAAAGACCTTCTGAACTCCAGCGTCTTGGAACTATCTTCTCGTTCGCTTTCCACACTCGCCGGGCTTGAAATCCTCAACAAAAAAAAAACTGAAAAGCGACAGCTTCACACACACATACACACACCGGCACCTTTCGGTGCGTCGCATCGAAACAATACTGCGCATGATTGTGGTGGTGGTGGATGTGTATGTGTGACAAAGAAAGACAAAAACGCACTCGAACAAACACACACACACCCTCAGAGGAGGAAGGCATCGGCCGGCACGAAGCTGACAGTGGGCACGTGAAACAAGCGAAGCTCTTTTTCCCTTTTGTTGGTGGAATCCGCGCAGCACACAAAGAAAACGTCTTGCGTGTGAAGAAAAATTGAACCACTTCCTGCCGCACTCGGGCGAGTCCTCTGGAAAACGCTGCGCCTTGGTCCTCTCCTGGTGGGATCCGGTTTCCCGAGCTCCTCTCCAATGAAGCGTCCAATGGGTCGTCGGGAGATTTTCGGCTGCTCAGCAGGCCAGGCCCGCCCCGTCCATCCAGTGGGGACACTATTTGTTTAGGATTTTACGCTCCGTTAGCGTTTCATTGTCGGGACGAACGTAAAAGTTAGTGCCGGTGACTGTTCGCCAGGGGGCGCTGCACCGCGCGGTACGTTCTTGGTCAGTCACGGCACCGTTTCACCGTTCATCTCCCGCCGGGCTAGTTCTGGTGCCGAGGGTTGGCGTTCGTTCGTGCTTAACGATAAGCCGGAGCTAAGCTCGTTAGCTTCTTGGGTACACATACAGTTTAAACTTCATCTTGCTCGGCGTGCGTGGCGGGGACGGACATGATACGGTTTTGCCGGAACACGGCCACACCGCCCGTCGTCCGTTGGGGCCATCGTTTACAAAGTTTACACAACAGTAGCGTACGGTATAGATGGCGGCACTTCCTTCTGGGCGGTTCTGCACTCCGGCATGAGTTATATGCTTCTGCTTAGTTTGTGCAGGTCGCAGCGTACAGCTGCAGTCAATCTTAACTTGCTTGCTTCTTTAGTGTCCTTTGACTTTTGATTTCTTCTTTAATTCTCTATGGCAGTGTTATGTGTTCCGAATGCGATATAACGATTCTCACCACAATAATGTAGTGTAAATGAGCTAGTATTAGGTACGGCAACGAGCAGTTTTGTTTTTAAGTAATGGGGGAACAGCAATTGCAGCACGTCTTTCCAATGATTTTATAGGCTATGTTCCACAAATTGTGTTTCAATAACACATACGTCGCTTGAAGCATAGAGTTCTTCTTCTACCCTCTTAAAAGACCTCTGAAAAATATGCAATCCAACTCGTCAAGAAATATTGCAATTTAAAAGGTGTATAAATTAGCTTACGTCAAAATAATATAAGTCATACTCAGTAAAACTTATAGCGATAAAAATCTTCATTTTTCGTTTCAAATTGATCATATCTTTATACTGAAATAATACTAATTATCGGACTCAAATGCTGTACCTGTCTCTTTCGAGATTGTTCTGACTGATTCAGCGCCTAAATTTATGCAACGCAATCAGGAAGAACCGTCAAGCATGAAAACCCTCTTGCTGGCAATGTGTTTTTATTTTGAAGCGCCCTCTTCAGGAGTATATACCAACTAAGCGTAATTACCTATCATAACACACATTTAATGTTTCGCTTCAACGCGCTATAATTAACTGTTTCGTCCGAGTGTCCTCAATCAAATGTATTAAATTAGCCACGTTTCAAAATTATTAGCCCATAAAAATTCCTCCCCGTCGCTTGAATACGCCCGTCGCACTGGAATGAGCCACCCAAAACAAAAGCCCCCGGTCGAATGCCGCACAATAAAACACACAATCCTTCTCTTGCCATTAAATTTCTCACCATTTGGGTTTCCTTCGGCATGTTTCGGCACGATACAATTGGGTAGTTTCATTTCCCCGCCAGTAGAAAAAAAACTATACCCTATCGCTGTAGCTATTGTTTCAATCTCCTTCCGTTGTAGAGCGGCAGTGGTGGGGCATGTAGCCAACCGGTCACCCCCTCCGTACCCCGGAGTCGAACGGAAATAATGACATTAATATTTGAAAAATGGAACCAGCCAGTCCTCGGACAGGGTGTTTTTTTTTTGTTAAATCGACCGAAAAAAACACAACTAAACACTCCTTAGTGTGAAGCTTCCGTTTTTTTTCGTCGTTTTACTGCTGCGGGTCGTGGGAACCGCCAACTGAAAGGCATGCCGGTGTCGTCGCACGATGTGTCAACGGCGCTGCCATCGCCCGGTTTTGCCCGGGCGCGTTTCGATTTTCCCGGACCCACGAAATGGTGGGTCCCGCTCCGCTTAAGGCCGGCTTGCCCTACTCCCCAATGCGGGGAGCGTCAGTTGGATTAAGGATAAGCGAGTACAATGCACCGCCACCGCCGGCCCGATTTGTGTCAAATAACCAGTGGAAAACAAATTCCATCGAGGTGCGGAGCGTTGCCAAAAGAAAAACCGCAAAAAAATGTCGCAAAAACTACGGTGATACGATCGACAAACAATGAATGCGGTTCTAGTGCACAAAAACAGAACAGACCGGTGACACTCGCCGGTGACGAGACGCGAGCTGACTGGGTGAAGCTCCACAAAAGCGCGACAGACCGGAAGAAGTGTCACTTGACGTTTGACAGTTGGGAAATAAATAAACTGCACAATAGTTCACCCAGTGTGTGTGTGTGCGCGCGCGCGTTTTTCCTCTCGTCCGGGTCGGGGTTTTTGTAGCGAAAGTATCATTCATTTTCCGATCGGATGTTGGGAAGCGCACCCAACAATTTCCCGCTCAAATTCAACATCAAACGAGCGCTTTGTAATATTGCTTTTCATCAAACGGATTTCCAGTCACCAGCTCTCTTCACCAGTTTTGCTGCAAAGAGTGTAAAAAACACAAGTATTTCGAAGCATCGCTTCCCGTACGGTGTGCAGTATCTTACAGAGTACCAAAAAAAAGCTGGCGTTATCCCATTTCCCTATTTTTCTCCTTTTCCTTCCCACAACGTGCTTATCTTGCCAGCATTGTGGTTCGGCACGTTTTTCATCAGCGTTCGTCGGTTGGCAAAGTGTAACAAAAGACGCTCAGCGCACCGCCCGAGCGCACTGTTGCACTGCTGCCACGCCAGTGTGCACTTCCGGTGGGGAAAGTGGTTCCGTTCCGTTGCTGCTTTTCGTTCGTTCCGAATTATGGAAACCTTTTTCGTGCGTTTTTTGTGCATCCGGTGGGGTATGCTTTTTCCCATGTTCCCATTGTGTTTGCTTGTTTATTTTTTCATATGGGTTGGAAATCTTAAGCAAAATCCACACCGACCTTGAAGCAGCAGGGTTCTTGCCGAACTTGAGCGTATTGCATTCTTTGAGGCTTTCATCGAAGGGTTCGATTATGGGTTTTTGTAATTTTTACAACCGTTCACCATTTTCTCTTCCTACCATAGCCTCTTACACACACACACACACACACATACACACTCAAATTCACGAAAAAAATCCGATCGTACAATCGATCATCCGTTTTTGCGCCGATTGCTTTACAATTTTACAGTTCAATTGAAACGGAACGATTCGTTACACTCCCACCTCGCCGCGTAATGTGTTTGGGAAGGGTGGGTGTGTGATTTCGTGACGGATAATTTCAGGTCCAGTTGGGCCGGGCACAGAAATAGATTCACGCAAACCGCGAGAAGCACGAGACAGGAAAACAATTTTCGCCTGCATAAAATTAGTGCTGTTCGTTCAAACTTTGGACAGGTTGATTGCGAATGCAATAAAATATTGCTGGCACGTGCGCGAAACGTGACTCGCCTGTTGAAGCCCAAAATCGTCTTTTTATTGGGGACTTTTAAACGTTTTTAAATTGCGAATTTCAAGCTTTAAATTAATTATGCTTATTTTTTGGGGTAGTATTTCTAAAAGCTTGATTAGTATCGTGAAATTAAGGATGCATACAAAATTACTTCTCTACGCCACTATGCCAGAAGAGATGCTTCAGTCAAGACCAACTCTCAACAAAACACTTTTTTAAAAACAGCATACGCGTTCAAGCAACCATAAATTAAGCACTCTGCCATTTCCCGCTCAAATTCAACATCAAACGAGCGCTTTGTAATATTGCTTTTCATCAAACGGATTTCCAGTCACCAGCTCTCTTCACCACTTTTGCTGCAAAGAGTGTAAAAAACACAAGTATTTCGAAGCATCGCTTCCCGTACGGTGTGCAGTATCTTACAGAGTACCAAAAAAAAGCTGGCGTTATCCCATTTCCCTATTTTTCTCCTTTTCCTTCCCACAACGTGCTTATCTTGCCAGCATTGTGGTTCGGCACGTTTTTCATCAGCATTCGTCGGTTGGCAAAGTGTAACAAAAGACGCTCAGCGCACCGCCCGAGCGCACTGTTGCACTGCTGCCACGCCAGTGTGCACTTCCGGTGGGGAAAGTGGTTCCGTTCCGTTGCTGCTTTTCGTTCGTTCCGAATTATGGAAACCTTTTTCGTGCGTTTTTTGTGCATCCGGTGGGGTATGCTTTTTCCCATGTTCCCATTGTGTTTGCTTGTTTATTTTTTCATATGGGTTGGAAATCTTAAGCAAAATCCACACCGACCTTGAAGCAGCAGGGTTCTTGCCGAACTTGAGCGTATTGCATTCTTTGAGGCTTTCATCGAAGGGTTCGATTATGGGTTTTTGTAATTTATTTTTGGTTTTCCCCAAAGAGCTGGTATGATACTTCTGCTGCTTACTGTTCAATCAATGACGCAACATGCAAATCATGATGTTACACAGAAATCATCATGCTTGGAAGGCTGCTTCCTATCTCTGATATCTCGGATATTCTACACCATTAAAAGTAGTTGGGAAGACCACAATGAGTAAATACATCATACGCTGACAATCGAGATAATTTGTCAAAAACTCACTTTTTATTTCCGTTCTTTTATTTAGTTCGTTCTAAAATGTTGTCTGGATCCATCATATATCCTCCTTTTTCTATTTTCTGGACCAAAAAATATAACGTGTCCAAAAAATATTTTACAAATTTGCTGTAAGTTTCACATTTAACGTTTCACTTACGTGTGTTATTTATAATAATTATTATTACTATAATAACTATAATAAAGTTTGTTGTTACTAAGTCATGTTTTCGTTTAAGCATAATAAGCTCAAAATTCAATATTTTGTAAGAATTAAGGCTAATATTTATCAACCAGAGCAAACAATCAATAGAAAAACGCACAAAAGATTATCTCACATCTGCCATACATTCTACAATTTGTCCGACAACTTTATTTATTGCACCGGAAGAGATTAAACTTGCTCGCGCACATTACTTCCAGTTATTCCGCCTGCCTTCGGTGGGCGATATTGATTGCATCCGATTAATTATCCAAACGGCAGGCAACCTCCTCCATTTGTTGCTCGCACACACAAAAATCACCTCCCCGAAAAACCGTACGGCTCAGCCATTAAGCGCCAACAAATAGACACGCGGCCAACTTCCGGGTGTGCTTAATAAAATTCCTTATCAATTTATTGACCTCATAAAACAGCTTATCAATAGGCAGCGCTGGTACGGCCGACGCGCACGCAACGCGCCGTTAGCTTGCCAACGCTGGCCGATTGTCCGTGCGGCCCAACTCCTTCCCAGCTCGTCGTGGCGTCCATCCATCACATCGTAACAAGCGCTAAAACATGGCTCGTTTCGTACTGCTCCGATCGAACCGGGGAAGGCGCCCGTTCCCAGGCACTCCTTCGTCCAGAAATATTACACCCCAATTTCCGGTTGCCGTAGCACAAATCACGCCCGGCAAATCGGCAGTGCAAACACGGAACCCGCGCCCATCCGCGAAACGGAACGCACCCGATTCCGGTCATTAGGCTCCGACATCGAGAATCGACCGACAGCGATCATCGCGGAAGGAAAATCAATTCCACGCCCGCCGACACCCGGCGGTGTTGGATTTCTTTCCGTGGTAGCCCGCGGTAGCCTCTCCGCAAGAAATCTTATTTAGTGCTCCTCTACATTGCAAAACGCTCATAACGTACGCACGCCACATGGCTACGAATGAAAGGATTCCCGCCGGGAGGAGTTTTTTTTATGTGACAATATTTTTTGCTTCACGCACGCAGCCACACACAAAAGCGAGACAAAGACCAGGCGCCTCCATGGGCACGGACAAACGTGAACCCGATGCGGTAAATGATGAGTTTTCGGTGCTCGCATGTCGCGTTTCTTGTAGAAGTGGCGCTGTTTGGTCACAGGAAGCCCACGGCATGCTTCGATCGTTTCCACGTGGAATAAAAACGTGTAGCGCGCCCCACCCCGGGTAAGCATTGCCTACGACCCGGTCCCGAACAAAGTAATCGTTTTTTATTGCAACAAGGTTTTCCGCCATTTTCCATGGATTGCTTTGTTCTGGCACGTTTGCGGCGATGCAGAATTCCCGAAGGAATTTTGCCCATCCCGTGTGCTTACTTGTTGTCGTGTTAGTTATGGGTCGGAATAAATATATTACAAAACCTCGTTACGATTTTTTTTTCGTAGCCATGCTCCTCAAGTATGACCACGTAACCGATTAAATTACACCAAACATTGATGATGCAGCCAAAAGCACGCGACCCCGCTGTCGTGGTATCAATTTCTTCTGCCGCATTTCCGTCTGCCATCGCTCAAAGCGCAAACGGCGAGCGAACGAAATATCACGCTCGTTCGGCCAACGGACGCCGATGGTACAAATTATTTCTTATCAAATATCAATTATGTTCGGTGCCTCTCGCTCGCACCACCTTGGCCCACTCATCAATCTCAAGCTTACTGGCGCAACGAAACGTGACAAGCAAATGATAGGACGCCTCTCCTCCATTTAGCCGCAGGCCATAATTTTATCG
>KZ071474.1:22148-57708 GCA_002091845.1 Anopheles cracens | reverse complement strand
GCCTTCAATTACCTTTTACTCTGAATTTACGTTCATTTTACAACCGGTTGAGAGTGTTTGAAGGAACATGAAATTAATTAAGGGATTGTTTGTTTGTTTGGAAAACAAACTAAAATGATGTTTAGTGCTTTGTATTTCCATTGCAGCAATAAGCTGTTTCAGACATGAAATATGTACGAAACAAAAGTTATAACCCAATTTTTAACCTTCACCAAAAGCAATTTCATACCTCACGAAGCGTATAATATTGCTATATGGAGTTCCAAACCGTTCCTCCCGTATATCATCCGCCGCATTGTCAAATGTCTGCGTAAATCATCGCGAATTGCTTTTTCACCACGGACACAGTTCCGCCTTTCTCAATCGTACGCACCCAGAATCGATAAAAGAAATCAGGCCAATTTTGCGGTGCTAAACACGTCGTTGGGTGCCGGCACTGTTGTATCAACTTGTTGAAAGTGTGTACGCAATCTCTGCCATCTCGGAGGAGCACAAAGCTCCGCGGACGGACACGGAACGTCCGCTGGGTCATAAAAACTGAAGCCGGATTTCCTACGTAATTTAATTAATTATATTTTATTACTATCGCTTCTGTCTGTCGATTCTTTTTATCTGCTGCTCACGTTCTCGTTTATTTTCTTCTTTTCTTCGCAGGCCTTCACCATCCGGTTTTGCTGATAAACGGTGAAGAAGAGTTTCCGTCACGGTTCCGGCTCGGACTGTCCGGTAGTCTTCCCCTTGCGGAGCGACTCAACCATATCCATAAGACTTTAGAGAGTCCTGCGGTCCATCAACTTCCGAGTGGGAGGATCTGGTAGTCAGAAATACCAGGCTTTAACGCACTTGAGGTTTTTGTGCCATGAAAGAAGAAGTAGAAGAAACACAGTGGAATAAAAAGACAATTTTTGGCACTTCTTTTCCGAGATAGGTGATTCAGAAATTAAATTACCGCTATTAAATTTCAAGAACAGAGAAGAAGAACATTCCTAATACTTTCATGCTTATATTAACAGCATTTCCAAAAATAATAACCGCTTATTAGGATCCCTGGAGCAATAATTGTATTATCATACATTTTTCTTTAAAAACGCTAAGACTGTTATAACTAAAACATCATCAAACAATGATTTTTATCATCTCAATATGAGAGTGTCCTCCTTTTAGTGAAACTACAGCACTAATCTACAAAACAAATGACTGGGGATAATTACTCTAAAACACTACAACATCGTTCGTATTTATCAACTACGAACTTAATAAACATATATTAACCTATTAAAAAGAATTCAAATAGGTAACAATTTATGTGTATTTTATTTAAAAATGGTTTATTATTCTACTGACCCAACTGATCGCCTGTGACCCAAAAAATGAGCCTGAAAAGCACCATGAACGTTATTTATTTTCACTCATTTTAAACACATCCCTTCAAAGAACCATCCCACCGACCAAACCCGATTTCGAAGGCGACGTTAATAAAGCTATCTCGGTGTAATTATCCCAGTGTCAATTAGTCCCAGCGCGCGCGCACCCCTCCAGGGTTGCATTCTCGGGATATTTGGCAACATGTACCGGACCGTCGTCGTCGCCTCCGCCCAGTGCGAAAATGTTAACCTTTCGGCCTTCCCAACAGACCACCATCAATTGACCACGGACCAGGACCCGTTCAATTGCCGTTCGCTCGTAACCCATTTTGCACGGTCAAGGATTCCGGTCCAGCCCTGCCAGTGAATGTAACGTCAGAAAAACAAACAATCCCAGCAACCGTTTGCCAGCTAACAATCACTTCTGGTACGACTGACGAACGGTTTCTGTTTGTCTGCCGTTTCGTCGCCTACTGCGTCTAGTCTATGGAGTGCTTTTTTTTTTGGCAACTGGCTTCCCATCTCCCGAAGCCACACACGATATCGATACGGAAGAGGATAAACAGAGAGCAAAAAACAGGCGACGGCAGTGGGCATTGGACGGAGGCGTCCTTTACACCATGTCGCAAACGGCGGGCCAAGTCTCAAAAATACGTCTGGCCAAATTTGTATGCACATCCATACATGCAACAGGGCAACATTGTGCAGTGAATCCGGGCCGCACACACACGAGCGAACGTACGAACGCGCCGCTTCCGGGAGGCAACCATGACGCCCTCTCGCCCGACACACGGAACACACCCATAACCGGATCGTTACGAATCGTTTAAGATTCAATGGGAGACGCTCGGGGGGCGTCTTTTCGCCTCGTATGCGGTGTTGTGTTCGGCGCAATTTTTGTTCAACTTCCAACACTCGTCGTCTCGCCGTTTGCAGAAGACGGGTTGAAATTGGAATTTGGGGTGTTTTTGTTGCTGTTGCTGCCCTACGCTTTGCAATCTTTCCTCCAGACGCAGCCGAGCTTGCGTGGAGTTTAGTTTCCGGTTGAATGAAAGACAAAAAAAACGACAAGACGGAGAAATAAGTGGATTCCGAAAACGAAACTCGCCGTCGGGAGGTGTGAGGAAACGGTCTCGGGTTCTGTATAATTAAGTATGGAGATATAATGGCATACATTTTCTTTTTCCTCTCTCACGCCGCTCGTATCTGGTCGGCCACTGCCGCACTGGGCCGTCCCTGCCGGAGAAGCCCGGTGCCCGGTGGATGTGTGTACCGACGGCGTGGACAAGTGATAATTTATGGTTATGGCTTTTGACATGACATCTGTTTGTGCCGCCGCCACCACCACCGCCAGGGTCTGTCCTGTGACGATATTGGACGACTTTGTCGGCTGGGCCACAGGCCTCGGACAGCACCGGATCGAGTGGATTTGGATTGAAGTGGAAATGGCTTGCGTGGAGAAGCAAACACAGCCCACGAAGGACTTGGACGGGTCTCCTACACGTGGCGGAGAGTGCTTTTGACCAGTGCGAACGGTTGAAGTGGTTGCTCCGTTGCGCATGGCGGTGGATGGTAGCTTTTCTGGAGTGATTTGCACGGTACGTTCGTTTTTCTTGCCACATCGGATTTGATTATTTTTTAAGTGGTTAGCAAATAGCGCTTGTCGCCCGAACAAATCAGCTGGATGTTAAAGCAACTCTGTATAATGGTTTGTTACCATGTCTAAACACATTATTTAGTTATTACTAACCAACTTATAACCTTGAAAAAGTAAAACTATGTAAATGCAGTAAATGCAGTGAGTAATGCTTTTTAAATTGTTTTAAAACACCAAGAAGATTTTATATGACAAAATTAAACCTGTTACGAATGTAACAAATATATTTATTCTAGCAATACTTTTTGAACGCGCTTTATTCACAGTTCAAAACGTTGCGGGGTTTTAACGTTTAGCGGATGTTTAAAAACTTGTATCACTTTTTCCTATGCTGTCCTTTCGCTACTGACCTACCGCTTTTTTTCTTAGCGTCTTCTAGCACCGTTGACCGCATCTGACCCGTCGCTGGTCATTCCCCTCGCTAGGTCGCCCTCTATCTCTCAATATATGAACTAAATTGAAGAACGACTAGATCAGTTTTGACAGCTCTTTTGACAGCACGACTACATGTCGTGAATCGTGCCAACAAAACCACTTATCGATTCGTTTCGTACTGTTAGCTCATTGTTTTCACTAATCTATTTTTTCAATACTTTTTTTCATTTTTTGTCAAATACGAAATTAACAAGTTAATGTTGGAAAACAACTCTACGAGCATTCTTTATTCTTGAAATGAGTGTAATCATAGGCTCAATCAACAAGCATAGTAACAATAGTGAACCACTCTACACATAAAATTGTTAGATCATAACAACAATGCCATATTTATCCATCATTCGATAGTGTATAAAACAATGTAGTAAACAAATACACTGGATAAACATTGTTCTGGAATATCCGAGCACATCACAGACTCAAATCACATCACACATAAAATAATAAACAAATACGCTCTAAAACAACTTGAACACACTAAGCTACATCTTCAAGCTTTTAAGCTTTGTTATATTGTGTCTAAAACTCGTTTTATGATCATGTTGAGCATGCCAAACGATAATATGTTCCAAGGTTTTTATAATACTGACTATTAACTGTGGACAAAGGTGAGAATGCAATGCATCCAAACAGTGTGATTTGAAGATTTTACAAATTAACTTTGAGATACTATATTTGTACCAATTCTTCGTGAAGAATGCAACCTGATTTGTTTTTCTCCTTTTAATATATACGCTGTATGAACAGTATGAAATTAATCATATAATCTCGGTGATCGAAGCTTTTAAAAACACTGTAACAGACAGATAGCCGAGTGTAAATATGTCATTAAATTCAACGTCGAATTATCTCTAAACTCAGCTCAGTTAACTGAATATGAATCATATTTCTTGCTGTTGATACGATGTGGTTAAACTCACTTGGAGTTATTGCTGTTTTAAATTTTGCTTCGATGTGTCGATCGTGGAGGGGTGTGTAATCTACTCCATCCACCCAGACCATTCCGGTGGCTGTTCCGGTGGACGGCTGGAAATTATCTATTCCATTAACACTGCGGCAGAGGCGACCGACGGCAAAGGGGTATTAAATCGGAGCCGATGCCACCGGCTGCAGCCACGTACGTGCTGATATCGTTTTCGCCCAGCTCGGCTTGATTATTCCGTCCGCCGGTAATTGGTGCAAGATGTTCAATTAAGCCAAAGCATCTCCGATGATGCGTCTAATCCTGCCTGAGATGAGATGCAAACGCTCGCACCGGAGATATTGAATTACTGACGGCCACTCTCCTTTTTCAGACTAAAGTGTCTGTATCGAGGTTTGCCACTGAAGCTTTCCAAAATTGATGACGATTTTTAAAGCACGTGAATATTTAATTCACACACTCCACGCACACATTTTTAATAATTTGATAGCCATTAAACAATTTTTTCATCATTCCAAACGGTGAACGCAAACATCCCATTGGGTTTGATCAAATATTTATACAACGCACAACACCAACGTACGGTGCGTACCGGTGAATTCTTTTCAATGGTGAATTTTTCACCTCCCAACCTCTGGCATGGAAAATTTAAATGAAACCAACACCGACACACATAATTGTGCCCGGCAGGAAAGGAAATGCCGTGACCTGGGAACGGCAAATGTGCATGCATATAATTAAATTCGGTGTAGCACGCCCTGACCGGTGCGAGATGAGAAAGACGTGCTGTTCGTTTCTTTTTTCCCCAGCTGCTTCCATATGCGTTTACGCTCCTGAAGGTTGAATGCAATTTATCCCGGAATGCTTTTCATCCATGCGCACTTTTGCGCCTACGGGAGTTTGGGACACATGGAGCACGAATTCGTTAATGAAAGTTCGCTGGAATGAATAATTATTTAACCGTTTTGCAAATAGTTTTCCTTTTTTTTGTCACCGACATTATAAACTTTTATACGCAGGATACATGTGGTGAGCTTTTTCAGCTCTTTTCAGCAATTTTTTTACTTCCAAAAGTTGGGAAAAGAAAGCTCCCAAAAACATTCAAAAGAAGCGGAAAAATGTGCCCTGGTAAGCAAACGCTCGTTACCAAACGGCTAGTTAATGCTTAAAAAATAATCCACCAAATGAAGCCAACCTCCAACCAACCTCAAGCTCAAGCCCCGTCGCACCAAAAGGTACGGACCGAGGCACGAGGCTGATAAAAACGTGACCGAATGGATCGGCACGGTCACGCCGAGAGCTGGAGCATTTTTACACGACAAAACAGTGTCCAAACAAATGCAACGCAAGAAATTGGAGCACGTTTCACTTTCTTGCCGTGTCCACGGCCCGGCGCAGCATTCGTGGGCCTGCAGCTGTTTGAGCTCCTGCAGCGAAAGACAATACACAGCCCGTGTCCCGGTCTCAGGATCAGTCGTGCAATCTTAAATCGATTTGACGAACCACGGCACACACTCGCCTGTTTTTTCTTGTTCCCCGTGGAAAACAAACCGTTCGTTTGGTGTTGCTTCTTTTGTGAGCAGGGAGCTGCCGTGTGGTTTGCAGTTTGTAGCGAATGAGCCAACCACCCGACCGGTGGGCTTTTCTCTTGTTCAAACCATTCTCGCTTTGAATTTGGGTAGGACAAAAGAGACAACTAAACCCTTGAAGTCACAATTTAAAATATTTGAATTTCTTGAGTCGTAGATAACATGAAGATTTTATTATTTTATCTTACCAGTCTTACCAACAACTTTCCTATGTTTTTTATGCACAAAGGTTCAATATGTTCTGTATAAAGATCGTGTAAACTTCAACCTTGTATTATATACAGCTCTATTCTATCCTTAATATTTCCTAACAGTCAGAGGTCACTAGATTATTTCACATTTATTAATAACATCTCATAAGTTAGCCAACAAAAAAGTAATCTTAATCGTTTTATTGTTATGAATTGTTTTAGTATGGTTGGTTTGGCCGAACTCTTACTTCGTGAACATCTTTGTATTTTGATTAATTGTGTCTTTTTTTCTTGTGGCTTATCTGAAGCTTTGTTCTTCTAATTTGCTCCAATGCCAATACAGAGGCTTCCCTAGGAACATATTTCGTTTGCACGATTAATCATAATTTTAACTTGTTTTAAACAAACTGAAAAAACAATAATGAAAATAGTTAATTAAAACTATACTATTTAAAACTATATACTATATAAAAAATAAACCAACAGATGGTTTTGTCCAAACCGGAAGGGGTGTCTTGTGTTGCTCCCACCTCCAGAACACCGTTGTGCGCCTGTTGGGCAACCGTTCGCTCCGGTTGCCTGGGTGGTCGGATGGAAAATATGTTTAATGTTGGTAAATTTAAATTTCAGCTTATCTTTATGTTGCTACAGCGCGCTCCCTCCCGTTCTGTTATCTTTCTCACGTGCTCAGCCCGTTTCTCGCTCCGTTTATCCCAGCCGGTGCACTTTCCCGCACTGCATACATGTCGAGCCCGCCAGTGTCTATGGTTTGTGCCATCCAACCAGACACACCAACTCACACATACACGCAGGCAGGCTGGATGAGATAGTTTTCCAAGCGGGAAAGTTTACGAACAAAGCGGGAACTTCTTTTTTTCGCAACTCGTGGGTTGCAGTGAAAAGGGGTAAAGTTTTTCACATCGTTTCCCCGTCACACACACACGTACACACGAGCTGAAACATTTTCCCCTGGGGAGTGAAGCGGGAGGAGAAATTGTCCTCGCCGGGATGGGCGCTTTTTCGTCCGTAATGCATCGGTACGTGTGATACGATTGTTTCGAAGCGGCTGTATTGGCACCATTTCCGGTCAGTGAGTTCGAAATTTCAGTTACGTGTCATCCGCCCATTCCCCGCGTAGGCGCACACGTACGGGAGCAAGCGTTAAGCGGGATTCAAATGGTAGTTAGTGTCGGTGCGGGGACTCTAGCCGTGTCAAACTTTTCCTTCGCAGTTTCCTTCGGTCGTCCTCGGTCGGCTGGATACTTTCGGAGAGGGGTTTTGGCGCAAGTGTAACTACATCATTTGCCCGAGCGTCCCAGTGACACAAGGATAACTTTCGGTACTGCCACATTCCGAACCGGCATGTTCCATTCGAATCTATTTTGGAGCACTGATTCCGAGGCGTACTTCGTACGAGAGCCGCAAGTTGGTCCTCAGAGTATTTAATATTCACAAGCGCTCTGCACCGTGTTGCAGCACTCGTTACATCTCTCTGCATACTACACGGCCTACTGAGCACGTCCTGATCGGTACCTTAAAGCACCGTCAAACTATTTACTGAGAACAAACCCAAGGGAATGCGTTAAAAAGTTGTAAAACTTATATCATATTGCTGCGAACTTTTAGTATTTACCATTATCAATTACATTTTTGGAACAAATTTAAAGCTGTCATACTTGGTTCCTTTAAATACGCATTTGCAGTGTCAAAATTAGTTGACCCAACCCGGTGCCCATTGTACAAAGCAGCTGTAGCGTTACTAAGGTTATTTATGAAGCAATCGGGAACAAAACAAACCTTTCTTGTAGGAACAAAATCTAGTAATAAATTTGGAATTTGGAATATGTATTCAGAACACTTGTTGGAAGCTTACCTTCATACATCATTCTTCGTGGCACTCACTTTTTAATATATGTTGAATACAACTTTGGCGAAACGTTTTCTAATTACTATTTACTAAAAATATTAAAAGTTTCCACGGTTTTTAAAGCATTCATGATAGAATTTTCCTGAATTTCAACTATTTTTAATCTATTTCGCATCTAAAAATAAACGTTTTTTATAGTTAAACTTGCTTACTTAATGTATTTCTCTAAGTAATACATTGGTTTTGCTTTGAAATATCCCATACTTGAAGAAACTGTTTCACAAATGTCAAACTAGTTTCAAATTTAAATGGTTTGGCTGCATTTAACTGAAGCTAAAAATCTGTCAATCAAAATCGTGCCACTCCCAACACGAGATTTGAACCCAGGCTCCTAGCGTTAAGGAACCCTCACTTTCACCACTAAACCATAAAGCTCGTTCGGAAAAGCTGCGCAAGATGTCCTACAGCTTCTCAACCAACGCATGTACACGACGAAATCCGGCCCAGTTTACATTCTTCAACACGTCAAACCTGCTGCCTAGAACGAAATGGTTTCCGTTATGAAATATACTCTGCCGAATACGTTCAAGTATGCTCACATAACTGCCACAATTTATTCTTGAATGCACGAGTAAATTGACGGCTGGTCCGAGCCGGTTTCCCCACTCGTACCATGCGCAGCGTACGGTGGCACGAAACACGAAATTTATCGTTTGCCTTATCTGATCGCTACGTTACTCTATCCCGCCCGAAGGCCACATCAGGCTCACGCCGAATTCTGTACCCGTATCCGCCCGAAACAAGCGAAACCAGTATCGTTATTCCACGCTCGCTCGCTCGCCTTCTGGGTAGATTGATGCGGCGTGCAGAAGCTTTTCTCGGCAGATTATGGTTATGTTTTGCAGCGTCTTGTAGCCACTCCAACCATCGTTTTGTACTATATACCTTATACACCAGGCCCAACCCTCCCAGCCCACCGCATCGCATCATTATTACTTCGTTCGTGCATGTTTTACTTGATGTACGCCTGCATCACTCTCGCTTGTCGGGCCGTTTCGTTGCAGCCCAAACCCAAATTGGTACGGGTATTTTTCCGGCCACACACGGCTACACGGGTACAACACGGCTAAGCCACCCTATCTGGGCATCTCTTTACATAACCTCTAAACTATCGAATTATCCCGTGGTGCTTTCATCCTTGCACCGCCGTCCTTCATGCGGGGCTTCACTGCGGGAAACCAGCCAGTCAACCATTAGTCTAGCTTTTCCTTGAGGTTTTTCGGAAGCTTTTCCGTGTTCGTGTGTGTATTGGTAGTTTTTTCTTCTTCCTCCTGTCTTGCTGCTTGCTGCCATCCACTCCTTTGCCGTCTGGTCGAGCACCCCCGGTAAGCGGTACGGCCATCAAAAAGCCACCGTTGGAAGAGATTTCAATTTAGATAAGACCACGTACTCTCAGGCGCAGGACGGCGGCGTGTGTTGGTACAATTATAAAATATTGCTACCGCTACCGCTCCGGTGCTGCCTAATCTAGCACCTATCAGACAATCTCGGCACGTCAGCCGGTGCACGGAAACTGACCGTTTCGAGCCACCGAAGCGCTTGCAAGGCGGGCCAGCCCAAATCCTGCCCCGCCGCCAAAAGTTAAGCTTCGGGTCATCATTACGCGAGCGAAACCCCATTTCGTCGTAGCGCACGAGAAATGGCGTATGTTCTCATCACGAACGAATCGTGAATAGTTTCAGCGTGTTCTTTTTTGTGATATCCTGTGTGTATGTGTAGGCGTGTATGTGTGTGTGTGTTGCGCCTAGATTAAATTTGTTTTTTACCACTTTTAGCGTTTCTGCAACGAGCGAATTCACACAGAAAAACACGCCTCCCGTACGACCGCATTCGGGCTTCATTATGGGTTGGTTTGGAGGATGCTTAAGTACAATTATGGTTCGCTGCTATTAGTAGCTGCCCTAGTGTCGCGTGCGGTCGCCGTGCGGTTCCGGCCGATGAGGTGGCTCGGAGCGTTTCCGTGGATTGAAAACAGTCACGCCGGGACGATCGTCCGACAGTCGGGTTTATCGGATGGCGTTTCGGCTTTTAAAATGAGTGTAGCTCTTAAAAACAAAACTCAGGGCCACCTCTGGGGCTGGAATAGCCGGAAAGGCTCCCAACGTAATGGGGTAGGAAAGCAAAGCAAAACACACACAAAAAAACATCTAACGCCGCTAATGAAGGAGTGAATAAAAACACAATAAAAAACATGAACAAATTTGAAGTAAACAAATAGGTTTGTGAAGGTAAACCAAACAGTTAAAAAGCACAAAACCCAATACAAAAAAGGTACATGCCGCATTTGTTTTCATCTTTTTACTGTCATCGTCTTTTGTAAATAATCTCACAATAGCATCATTTTATTAAACTAGAAAACAGATAACGATGAAAGATTGAAACTTGTCTCGAGATAGTTTGTGTAATACTCAAGCCGATTTACATTTTTTTATTTATGTGTATTACTTACACCATTAATTAGCATATCATTATCAAAAACATGTAGAGTAAGTTTCTAAAGTTATAAAAAATATAAAAAACACACCTCATGATTCTTCGTAATCATGCTTCGTTTGTAAAATGCATTATATAACAAATATAAAGTTAGTTTTATTTCTTTACAATCTTGTTATATGATGAGATAACCAAATAAAAGTTATTAACGCTGTATTAAAGATAAAGAGAAGCCACGTACTAGAGGCGATCGATATTTGATATAATTAGATTACAAAGGTGATGAAAAAGATATTTTGTTATACCGAGAAGTTTCCCACAACAGAAGAAAGTTGTAGTTCTGCATAAGGATACGAAATATGAAAGGGGATTAATTTTAGGAGATGTTGTGTATCATTGCAAATATAGAAACACAATACTAATACGATTTCTCTACTATAACTGCTGCTACGAATACTACCACTACCACTACTAATACAAAATAATCCAGTAAAATAGTGACAATGCGTTTTTAACATTTTAATTACTGTTCCGTCTTCCTAGCAGGAGGAAAATTGTATTTCCACCTGCTGGCACCTCCTAAACAATAACTAAGTTCAGCATACGGCTCCAAACATAGGCTTCACTTAACACTACCTCCACCTGGAGGAGGCATCTAAAACACTTACGCAAATGTCCCACGACACGTGGTACACTCCCCCCCCACACCCCTTCCATCCTTGCCACCAGCTATGGGTCATACCGACGGACACGGCGCACAAACTCCAAACCACCCGACGCAAAACATCTGCAAACGGCTGTGGCACGTACACGCGAAAGTTGTTCTCGACGAAGCGAAAAACAACCCCCCGGCGATGGCGTGACCTCGTCGGCAAAGGCAAACACAAGCCGAGCCAATGGCACGAACTAGCACGGTGCGAATCATATGTACAGCTAGCTCCAGTTCGCGATGGCAAGCGGACCACCGGAAGGTTGGTACGCTGCACAAACAAGGATGCTGCACTGGCACCCGGCAATGCCCCTGAATCTAGGCTATCGGAGTGAAAAAACTTTCTTTGGAAAATTTCTAAGACTTTTGTCAATAGCGTTTGTTCGGCGGAGCCACGTTCTATAGTAAGGTGCAAGTTTAATTTTATTTGCACACAGCTAAAAACTCTGCTGCATGCCAGTCGCATGGCAAGCGATGCGTGGCAAATTTGGCCACCGCTATTTGCGCCTTTATTTATGCAAGTTTTCCACAAGCTCGTTTAGCGTTGCTTGCTGCTTAATGCAAACGGGTTGCAATGCATCCACCCCCTCATATGCCAACGCCCGGTTAGGGCGCCCGACGAATGTTAATGCGTTGCATGTGTGCCTGCACCGGAGTGGTTCCGGGTGAGCATAATCATTAGGGGTTAATTTGTTTCAAATTTGTGCAGCGAACAGCGCGCAAAGGAAAGAGCGCGCATGGCGCGAACTTTGAACCCTTCGTGGTGCCATTAAAGCTGCTCCACCGCACTCGTTGTACGGGGAAACTTTCGACACTAAATTCTAATTACTATCGGGGGTAAATTTATAGCCAAACTTTTTCACCCATTAAGCGTTCCCGCATGAGGTGAGCGTTACACAAAGGAGACAAATTTTTACGGCACCTTTTCATAAGAAAAGAACGTATAAAAAATATATTTCTTTTCATTTTGCATTCAACAACAATCCGCTGAACGATGGACCTTTGTGCGAACGGAAGAAACCTTTTGAAAGCAACAAATTTATGGATGGAATTTTGTGTTACCCCTTCCAGCCATTGTTTTGCAGCTCGCGCACGCTCCTCTCGTCCGTAAAAGCCATCCCAAAATGATATAAATCCACTGCCAGAAGCCAGAAGAATGCCATCCATCTCCGGCCATTCGTTTGGCCCGAAAACCCCTCCTTTTATGTTTCGCATCGCTAACGAGCGCAAGGCAAGTGTGATTTTGATTGATATAGCCAATTAACGACAAAACGAAACGCGATTATACGTTGTTCGGTCGGGTCTTCGGCTTTCCCCCGGGCCAGATGCGAACTTAATGTGCGATGAGGCAACGGAATCCTTTTAGCCTTGGGCTGGCTTTCGGTATCGTATTCGTTGTTGGTTCTCTGTGCTTCATATGCTAACTGATTTTACTCTTACGGTGGTTTCGTACAATCCGAGCGGTAAGGAACGATGAACGCTTAAAGGATTCCTTGTTCTGTTGCACACATAATCTGCCAGGAGAAAGGTTGAATGTGTTCGTCCAATAAAATCATCAACACGATTCCTGATTGCTAATAGCAATTTGAATTGAGCCAATCAATTTCCAATTGAGTTATTTTTTTTATACTTTTTAGTACAACATTTTTGATTTTTTTGCTTGCATTGCATAATTGTAGGCGCAAATGTGGCTGAATCATCCAGAATGTTTGCGAAATTGGCGAGGAAATGCTTTATCAACACATTTTAAGCGATTTATTTTATTAATCTTTGTGGAAAATATCCACTGAACGTCTTTGGAGAAAAATGGGGCTGTTAAGACATATTCTGATTACTTTTGCTTCAATTATAACAGCTTCAACAACAACTTACTAAAGTGAAAAATGCCTAATTATTAATCTTCTAGACTAGCCAACAAAGAAAATTTTGTTTCGTTCATTTGACAACGGCCCTTTCGCAATGTTGTTAAATTTATTATCTCTTTAAACTAGCGTAAAACGCTGAAATCTTGAACCAAGCTTACGTTGATGCTTAGGTCTGGTGGCGCCATCTATTGACGGATAGCGCAACATGAAGTTATACCAAATATGTTGTTGTAACGAAGTACAGATAAACAATACTTGAATCATATTAATTCATTCGGTTAACTAGTATTGATGGTGCCTAAGCGAGCCATAAGGTCGTACAGTAATGGAATGATAGATCCAAAACTATGTGTTTAATCAACTAACGAAGTTAAGCATATTATATATAAGCATATAACATATTTTTAAACACCTGTATAAACAAGGATATCTAAACGGCTCTCAAGTCAAACGGCTCTCAATCTAAAGATTAAAATTAAACAATAAAATTCTTCATCCCGCCACTCACGCACAAACACTTTCTAATGGAATTAATTGACCGGCCAATTTTTCGTCCACCTTTTCCTCCCACCAACCGTGCTGAAACACCTGCGCGATATTAAAATTTATTCATCCACTAAGAGTGCCACTTTAAGCGTTCTTATAATGGATTTTGCCAAGAAATCCGTGCGCTAGCTGCCAGTAGGTGATCCACTTCCAGTCGAAAGTTGGCTCTCTCTCTCTCTCTCTCTCGCACCATTCCAACAGTGCGCTCATCTTTCATCTCACCTCCTGGGCCGGTTCCTCCGGCCATTCGTTTGGCCCGAAAACCCCTCCTTTTATGTTTCGCATCGCTAACGAGCGCGAGGCAAGTGTGATTTTGATTGATATAGCCAATTAACGACAAAACGAAACGCGATTATACGTTGTTCGGTCGGGTCTTCGGCTTTCCCCCGGGCCAGATGCGAACTTAATGTGCGATGAGGCAACGGAATCCTTTTAGCCTTGGGCTGGCTTTCGGTATCGTATTCGTTGTTGGTTCTCTGTGCTTCATATGCTAACTGATTTTACTCTTACGGTGGTTTCGTACAATCCGAGCGGTAAGGAACGATGAACGCTTAAAGGATTCCTTGTTCTGTTGCACACAGGATTCTGTTGAATGTGTCCGTCCAATAAAATCAGCAACAAGATTCCTGATTGCTAATAGCAATTTGAATTGAGCCAATCAATTTCCAATTGAGTTATTTTTTTTATACTTTTTAGTACAACATTTTATATTTTTTTGCTTGCATTGCATAATTGTAGGCGCAAATGTGGCTGAATCATCCAGAATGTTTGCGAAATTGGCGAGGAAATGCTTTATCAACACATTTTAAGCGATTTATTTTATTAATCTTTGTGGAAAATATCCACTGAACGTCTTTGGAGAAAAATGGGGCTGTTAAGACATATTCTGATTACTTTTGCTTCAATTATAACAGCTTCAACAACAACTTACTAAAGTGAAAAATGCCTAATTATTAATCTTCTAGACTAGCCAACAAAGAAAATTTTGTTTCGTTCATTTGACAACGGCCCTTTCGCAATGTTGTTAAATTTATTATCTCTTTAAACTAGCGTAAAACGCTGAAATCTTGAACCAAGCTTACGTTGATGCTTAGGTCTGGTGGCGCCATCTATTGACGGATAGCGCAACATGAAGTTATACCAAATATGTTGTTGTAACGAAGTACAGATAAACAATACTTGAATCATATTAATTCATTCGGTTAACTAGTATTGATGGTGCCTAAGCGAGCCATAAGGTCGTACAGTAATGGAATGATAGATCCAAAACTATGTGTTTAATCAACTAACGAAGTTAAGCATATTATATATAAGCATATAACATATTTTTAAACACCTGTATAAACAAGGATATCTAAACGGCTCTCAAGTCAAACGGCTCTCAATCTAAAGATTAAAATTAAACAATAAAATTCTTCATCCCGCCACTCACGCACAAACACTTTCTAATGGAATTAATTGACCGGCCAATTTTTCGTCCACCTTTTCCTCCCACCAACCGTGCTGAAACACCTGCGCGATATTAAAATTTATTCATCCACTAAGAGTGCCACTTTAAGCGTTCTTATAATGGATTTTGCCAAGAAATCCGTGCGCTAGCTGCCAGTAGGTGATCCACTTCCAGTCGAAAGTTGGCTCTCTCTCTCTCTCTCTCTCGCACCATTCCAACAGTGCGCTCATCTTTCATCTCACCTCCTGGGCCGGTTCGGTTTAACGCTACTGTAGGTAAGCTTTCCCCCCATGGCATGCTTTATGTTTGCATACGGTGGTGTGTGTGTGTGCGGGTGTGGCTTTTCTCCCCCGCTTGAACCTCGTGTGGGAAAACAGCAAAGATGTTCGAGTGGTTTTAGTCAAACATTCCGGGGATTCCATTTCTTAATCGGATCTTCTACACCCGGCTTCGCGCGCTGGTGGTGACGGTGGTATAGACCTACGGAGTGGCTTTCAAACACTCGGGAGAGAGTATTTGGAAAAATTCCATTTATTTTTCCCTCCCTCCCCAAACCTTTCCCACCGTAGAGCCTCGAGCCGCCGCCTACCTATCGAGTGAGCTATTTCTAATAGAATGCAAGTCCTGCAGGATTTAAACGAGCGAACGACACAGGTCGATCCGCCGTCGATGAACGGGGAACGGAACGAGGACGAACGAACGACCCACAAATTGATATGCTAATGCAAGCTAATAATAATAAGGCAATCATAATCTCGAGCACTCGGGCACGTGGCGGCGGTGTGTACGCGCCGCTCACAAAAGACGTCGACTCGCGTGGTATTTATTCTTTTGTAGGCTCTCCCCGTACAAAGTCGGTCTACGCCGTGCCTAGACGCAGTACCTCCTAAGTACCTCCGGGGACACAAGCGAACGGACAGCAGGAACATATTGGAGCGCCATTTCACCCGGTGGGGAGCACAACCGATTGCGTGTGACAGTCGGGAATGAAGTTATCGTGCGAGCAACCACATCACAGCCACCACCGACACCACTCAAGACCTAACCGAATGAAGCAATAACCGTTTACGATAGAAACGGCTTTCCATTCGCTTCTTCTACAGGCGCTGGGAGGTGGGGGAGGTGGAGCTATCACCCACCAGCCGGCACCGGTAACAGATTGAGGGCGTTTTTCACTTAAAATTTAATAATGTTCGGTTAAATTACTTTCCACTTTTTAACCACCACCGTGGGATGGGTCGTGGACCGTTTGGGTGGAAATAATCGAATGAAGCTATCGCTCGATTTATTTCGCGCAGCTGTGTTCGACCGTGTATCGTTCATGGATTGATTTTAGCTCGCCTTAACGCTGGGCAAAAGATGGAAAACTGACCACGGGAGGCGAAAAAAACGCATAAACTCCTTAACATTTCACCTCGATGCTCTCACCCTGCGCCCCTGCGTCCGTCGATGAAGCCACGTTCGATCAACTTCTTGGCGCAGGCAGATGACGCAGCATCGCACCTTAGCCTGAAGAGGCAGCAAATAAATATTCATCACCGGGGAGGCGACTCACCGTAGACATAATAATTTTCCGTTCGGCAGGGGAAAAAAACACCTCTACCACACGGTCAGCAGAACGGTGGATACAGCGCCTGAATGATGGCGCTTTTCCCAATCGATTACGTGTGGCCGTTCGGTTGCTTAGCCGTGCCTTCTGCTGACCTTTCTCCTGAGGTGGCCCGAGGATAACCTCTGGGGGGGGGCTGGGGGTGAAATAAATTTCCCAACTATCGGTGCAACCGGCGTCGTTGCGATTTTAGCTTCTGCCGGACAGGACAAGTGAGGTGATCGAACGGAGTTGGCAAAGGTTTAAAGATTTTTTTCGGTCTACGCCGTGCCTAGACGCAGTACCTCCTAAGTACCTCCGGGGACACAAGCGAACGGACAGCAGGAACATATTGGAGCACCATTTCACCCGGTGGGGAACATAACCGATTGCGTGTGACAGTCGGGAATGAAGTTATCGTGCGAGCAACCACATCACAGCCACCACCGACACCACTCAAGACCTCTCTCTCTCTCTCTCTCTCTCGCACCATTCCAACAGTGCGCTCATCTTTCATCTCACCTCCTGGGCCGGTTCGGTTTAACGCTACTGTAGGTAAGCTTTCCCCCCATGGCATGCTTTATGTTTGCATACGGTGGTGTGTGTGTGTGCGGGTGTGGCTTTTCTCCCCCGCTTGAACCTCGTGTGGGAAAACAGCAAAGATGTTCGAGTGGTTTTAGTCAAACATTCCGGGGATTCCATTTCTTAATCGGATCTTCTACACCCGGCTTCGCGCGCTGGTGGTGACGGTGGTATAGACCTACGGAGTGGCTTTCAAACACTCGGGAGAGAGTATTTGGAAAAATTCCATTTATTTTTCCCTCCCTCCCCAAACCTTTCCCACCGTAGAGCCTCGAGCCGCCGCCTACCTATCGAGTGAGCTATTTCTAATAGAATGCAAGTCCTGCAGGATTTAAACGAGCGAACGACACAGGTCGATCCGCCGTCGATGAACGGGGAACGGAACGAGGACGAACGAACGACCCACAAATTGATATGCTAATGCAAGCTAATAATAATAAGGCAATCATAATCTCGAGCACTCGGGCACGTGGCGGCGGTGTGTACGCGCCGCTCACAAAAGACGTCGACTCGCGTGGTATTTATTCTTTTGTAGGCTCTCCCCGTACAAAGTCGGTCTACGCCGTGCCTAGACGCAGTACCTCCTAAGTACCTCCGGGGACACAAGCGAACGGACAGCAGGAACATATTGGAGCAGGTTATTTTTTACTCTGTGATATACGTACAATTGTAAAGCTTTCTATCGTTCCAACTAGAGGGCGCCACACTGCTAAAAAAATAAGGTAGCAAATAACCAAACCAATTAATTCTATAGCGTATCTAATAGCTAGTAATAGCTAAGACTAATACTTGATGTGTTTTCGTAACACTTTAACCTCAGAGTCCCAGCCATCTTTGAAAATCCCTTTTTCACATTTATTAGTACAAATTAGTTTGTGCCATCTGGTAAGTGTCTCTGACGGGCTGCTCATTATTCAGTGCACATAGCTTCGTGCTCTCTCCGATCCCTTCTTTCTTTCGGTCATTCTATTAGGCCTGACCCGAAAAAAAGGATTGCCTCTTCAGGCCGTGCATTCGGGTGTCCCAGTTTGGACGGACTCTTCCGGTTTGCTTTCCTGCCTTTTTTTTGCTCGTTTTATATTTTTGCAAACAGCAGCGCGCCAATCCAGGATTCATCAGATTCGGGTTTTGATTGATTACCGATAGATGGACGTTTCATCTCGATGTGCTGCACGGAAATAAAACCCGAAACCGGAGCATACCACAGCAAACACCCGGGCGACCCGGCGGGAAGCGAACGTTGAAATGCAATCCACTCGGATAACCTTCAATTCTCGTTGCCCAAACTCAACCCATTTCATCTCGCTTGCGCCGGGAACAGGAAAAAGAACTGCTTTTTTATGTGCGATGTTCTCGCTTGATGTGCCAAACAAACAGCATGTCGGCGGCAAACTTTTCGGGAAAAGCTGTCACCGTTCCGTCGCTGAGTTCCAGTGCTCCAGTTTCCGCCATCTTGGCACATCCCGCGGCATGTACCGAGCAGCCTCACAACAGTTTTTTTTTTCAATATCACCCGGGCTAGTATGTGTTCCTGGTTGTGATTAAACGGAAGCTGACCCTTCACAAAATGGCCGACATACCGTCGGTTGGCCGGGGGGATGAGATGTGTTTCATTTTGAGGTCGCACCGAAAGGGGAACAAATTTCGATGGGATGTGTGCTCTTTCTGTTAGGCTGTCATACCGTCGCTTTACTACTGACACGATTCGCCCCTACGTCTGCACGCTAGCCGCTTTTGCTCGGGATAATTGAATTAAAATTCATCGACATCGGTGGTTTGACAACAGTGCTCGTCATACTTAATTAGCCATAATCGATCGCAATCGAATCGAAACAGGAACGGGTCCGAGCCAGCAGCAGGTCCGTACGACCGGCATCAAACGACGAAACACGGAAATGCACTTTTTGCGCCAGCGAACAAACGCTCGTGACGCCATTTTGAAACAGTTTGTAAAGAAAAGTGCTCACCACGCTGCTCCAATTAGTACACCATTGGTGCCACGCAAGCCAGTAATGATTGCGACCCTGGTCGCCCGTTTGTATGGGTAATTATGTCGCTGACGATGTGGGGGGAAAAAACATACAAAAGACTTGGGCTTGCAAACCAGTGTTAATAATTCATAATTAACCGTACCGTCCGGTTCCGGCACAGGGTTGAAACGGGAAGGGATGGTGAATAAACACAGATCATTATTATGATTGGTAATTAATTATTAACACATTAGCATACACTCCCCCCACACGTGGGTGCTGTTTACATTATGCAAGAATGTTTGCATGTGTCACCCTTGTTGCCTATTTTTTTTTTCAAAACATGTTCGCGATAATGTTGCCTGATTAGAATATTGCAAGCTTTTTTGTTTTCATTCATCACAAGTTAACCAAAATGATGCTGTGCAAAAAGCATCTTTTTAAATCTTTTTAAAAGCCCTTCTGCGCGTTTAAGCTACAAAACACCTATTGTTTTGCACCTTAAAAAGGACATTATTGCATTAACCGTTTCGTCCGTGAGATAAGATTGTGTCCCGGATCGCTTTGCGCCTAAAGGTATGCAATGAATTGCAGTTTAAAATTAATTTTTCTTATCCGACCGCTGCCACAAGCAAACAAGAAAGCCATGATACAAGAATTCCAATAGCAGCCGTTTCTTCGCGAGATGTCATGTATGCTTTAGTACACATAAATTTACGAGGAGTGTGTTTATGCTCAAATTAAAATGTGTTAAAAAATATTATTATTTGTTTTATAGTAATAGACAAGGCGGTCATTGTTTATATGTTCTATAATAAATCGAACTAGTGATATGAACCATGCAATTGAGCAAAATATCCTAAAGCAAACCCAAATTTTAATTTGGCATTGAAATAGCTTTAATGTACTACCCATTGCATACTTTGAGGCGCAAATTAGATTAATCAATCAATAAATAAGCAAACAATCGGTCGAACGCTTTACTTATGATTTTATACCGTTTAATTTGCACTATAAACCTAATGATATTTAAGGCTAGTTTGCTTTATCATTATCTCAACAAAGATGTGGCATTTTTCATTTGAAATTGCAAAACGATTCATAACTGTTTTATAGAATAAATCTTTAGCACATCTCAGTAAACATGGAATTGTATACTTCTAGGCGTAATATTATCCTATACAGGAACCTTCTACGCAGAAAAGGGGACTTGTATAAGACTCTTACCAACAGACTTTATTGAAACTGTGCATATTTACTAATTCGTTTATGAAGGCATGCAAATTGTATGCCTTTAAACTGATGAACACAACGCATTCATGTGTAGTAAATAATTTCAACTGAGCTATACCGGATCGAAACCGCAGCAGAGGTTTGATAGAGCTATGTACTTTACTTTCCAACCGAAGCAAAGTGGCATGTAATTTAGAAATGAGCATTACAGAACTTCATTCAGTTTTTCCCCTTCGCCAATGCTAATACAAATTTAAAATTATTTATTACACCGTTCTGTTTTTTTTTTCTTCGCGCACTTCCGCGCGAACGATATGATTTACTTCGCTTACATTTTTTACCGAAACACATGTCAAACAATTTTTTGTAACGCGGATTGCATAGCTTGAGGGGTAGTTTTCATAAATTAAGCGATCTTTGCGCAATATTGTTTATGAGTTATATTATTAAATTTCTACTAATCGAGTTCTAAAGCAATTGTTCTAATTGTATTGTATTGCAAATTGTTAAGCAAATTCAACACAGTAAAAAGCAATAATATGAGTATATTTTACAATACCTTATCCTTTGAGAATGGTTTTATCTCTATATTTTTATTTTATATTTTATTTATGTTTGTAATGATTTTTGTGGGGTAGCTACATTCGTAATTATTCAACGTTGTAAATGGAGAACCTCTTTGAAGAGATCCATAAGCCAGATATTGTATAAAAGACCAGATGCATAAAAAGACACAACAATAAGATAAATCATACTCAATATTGGAATAAACCAAAACGCATGTTCTAATGTGTTTCATTTTGAGGTCGCACCGAAAGGGGAACAAATTTCGATGGGATGTGTGCTCTTTCTGTTAGGCTGTCATACCGTCGCTTTACTACTGACACGATTCGCCCCTACGTCTGCACGCTAGCCGCTTTTGCTCGGGATAATTGAATTAAAATTCATCGACATCGGTGGTTTGACAACAGTGCTCGTCATACTTAATTAGCCATAATCGATCGCAATCGAATCGAAACAGGAACGGGTCCGAGCCAGCAGCAGGTCCGTACGACCGGCATCAAACGACGAAACACGGAAATGCACTTTTTGCGCCAGCGAACAAACGCTCGTGACGCCATTTTGAAACAGTTTGTAAAGAAAAGTGCTCACCACGCTGCTCCAATTAGTACACCATTGGTGCCACGCAAGCCAGTAATGATTGCGACCCTGGTCGCCCGTTTGTATGGGTAATTATGTCGCTGACGATGTGGGGGGAAAAAACATACAAAAGACTTGGGCTTGCAAACCAGTGTTAATAATTCATAATTAACCGTACCGTCCGGTTCCGGCACAGGGTTGAAACGGGAAGGGATGGTGAATAAACACAGATCATTATTATGATTGGTAATTAATTATTAACACATTAGCATACACTCCCCCCACACGTGGGTGCTGTTTACATTATGCAAGTATGTTTGCATGTGTCACCCTTGTTGCCTATTTTTTTTTTCAAAACATGTTCGCGATAATGTTGCCTGATTAGAATATTGCAAGCTTTTTTGTTTTCATTCATCACAAGTTAACCAAAATGATGCTGTGCAAAAAGCATCTTTTTAAATCTTTTTAAAAGCCCTTCTGCGCGTTTAAGCTACAAAACACCTATTGTTTTGCACCTTAAAAAGGACATTATTGCATTAACCGTTTCGTCCGTGACATAGGATTGTGTCCCGGATCGCTTTGCGCCTAAAGGTATGCAATGAATTGCAGTTTAAAATTAATTTTTCTTATCCGACCGCTGCCACAAGCAAACAAGAAAGCCATGATACAAGAATTCTGATTCGGGTTTTGATTGATTACCGATAGATGGACGTTTCATCTCGATGTGCTGCACGGAAATAAAACCCGAAACCGGAGCAAACCACAGCAAACACCCGGGCGACCCGACGGGAAGCGAACGTTGAAATGCAATCCACTCGGATAACCTACAATTCTCGTTGCCCAAACTCAACCCATTTCATCTCGCTTGCGCCGGGAACAGGAAAAAGAACTGCTTTTTTATGTGCGATGTTCTCGCTTGATGTGCCAAACAAACAGCATGTCGGCGGCAAACTTTTCGGGAAAAGCTGTCACCGTTCCGTCGCTGAGTTCCAGTGCTCCAGTTTCCGCCATCTTGGCACATCCCGCGGCATGTACCGAGCAGCCTCACAACAGTTTTTTTTCTCCATCACCCGGGCTAGTATGTGTTCCTGGTTGTGATTAAACGGAAGCTGACCCTTCACAAAATGGCCGACATACCGTCGGTTGGCCGGGAGGATGACTTGTGTTTCATTTTGAGGTCGCACCGAAAGGGGAACAAATTTCGATGGGATGTGTGCTCTTTCTGTTAGGCTGTCATACCGTAGGTTATTTTTTACTCTGTGATATACGTACAATTGTAAAGCTTTCTATCGTTCCAACTAGAGGGCGCCACACTGCTAAAAAATAAGATAGCAAATAACCAAACCAATTAATTCTATAGCGTATCTAATAGCTAGTAATAGCTTACACTAATACTTGATGTGTTTTCATAACACTTTATACCTCAGAGTCCCAGCCATCTTTGAAAACCTCTTTTTCACATTTATTAGTAGAAATTAGTTTGTGCCACCTGGTAAGTGTCTCTGACGGGCTGCTCATTATTCAGTGCACATAGCTTCGTGCTCTCTCCGATCCCTTCCTTCTTTCGGTCATTCTACTAGGCCTGACCCGAAAAAAAGGATTGCCTCTTCAAGCCGTGCATTCGGGTGTCCCAGTTTGGACGGACTCTTCCGGTTTGCTTTCCTGCCTTTTTTTTTTGCTCGTTTTATATTTTTGCAAACAGCAGCGCGCCAATCCAGGATTCATCAGATTCGGGTTTTGATTGATTACCTATAAAAGACCAGATGCATAAAAAGACACAACAATAAGATAAATCATACTCAATATTGGAATAAACCAAAACGCATGTTCTAACAGCTGTAACAGCTTCTGCTACCTATTTCGCCCTGTTCGATCCTTTCAGGCGCAGCCGGCTCTAGGGAGATCGTACCGTTCTCAGTTCTCACGGTACGGAACGCCCCGACACCGGTGAACGCCAGGTCGCAAATATGCTTCCACGGTGTACTTGCCGTACGTGCCGGCACGTTGCACCCGAGCCGGTGTACATGTGTTCGATAGATGCCTCGCAATATCGGCCCTTGCTGCGATGCTGGCCGCTCGCCGCTGCCACGAACAAACACGGACGCGGCGCCGATTGGCGTGCCGGTTCTCCGCAGTTGATTAGTAACGCAGGCCACGTACGCCGCCCGGGTTGGGTGTTATAATTTGAATTCGAAAGAAAGAAAAGAACCAGCACATTCCGGTTCGCGTATCGTACGGAAGGATTGTTCATGCCGCTTCATAATCACGTCATCGATCGCATCGTCGTTTCTTTCGCTCTTGCGGATCGCTTGTGGTGGAAGATCGCCGGCAGAACGAACGCAGCAGCACGATTTGGACTTTGCTAGAACTTGAGCCCGATGCAAAATTCGCTGACTCGACGAGCGCACCTTTGGTGTGAGGTTGTGCACGGTTGCTCGTGGTTAAGGGACGATCCAATCAGCGTGCTGTTCGGATTCGGGATGTGTTTTCATGTGTGACCCTATTTTAGTTCCAGCAGGTTCAGGGTGTTCTCGCCACGATGGGGAGAACACAAATGTGTCAATTCAAATTTAAATAGCCACAAGCGATTCCGAGAAGCGAAATAGGATATAGGTTATTTTTTACTCTGTGATATACGTACAATTGTAAAGCTTTCTATCGTTCCAACTAGAGGGCGCCACACTGCTAAAAAATGCAATGAATTGCAGTTTAAAATTAATTTTTCTTATCCGACCGCTGCCACAAGCAAACAAGAAAGCCATGATACAAGAATTCTAATAGCAGCTGTTTCTTTGCGAGATCTCATGTATGCTTTAGTGTACATAAATTTACGAGGAGTGTGTTTATGCTCAAATTAAAATGTGTTAAAAAATATTATTATTTGTTTTATAGTAATAGACAAGGCGGTCATTGTTTATATGTTCTATCATAAATCGAACTAGTGATATGAACCATGCAATTGAGCAAAATATCCTAAAGCAAACCCAAATTATAATTTGGCATTGAAATAGCTTTAATGTACTACCCATTGCATACTTTGAGGCGCAAATTAGATTAATCAATCAATAAATAAGCAAACAATCGGTCGAACGCTTTACTTATGATTTTATACCGTTTAATTTGCACTATAAACCTAATGATATTTAAGGCTAGTTTGCTTTATCATTATCTCAACAAAGAAGTGGCATTTTTCATTTCAAATTGCAAAACGATTCATAACTGTTTTAAAGAATAAATCCTTAGCACATCTCAGTAAACATGGAATTGTATACTTCTAGGCGTAATATTATCCTATACAGGAACCTTCTACGCAGAAAAGGGGACTTGTATAAGACTCTTACCAGCAGACTTTATTGAAACTGCGCATATTTACTAATTCGTTTATGAAGCCATGCAAATTTTATGACTTTAAACTGATGAACACAACGCATTCATGTGTAGTAAATAATTTCAACTGGTCTATACCGGATCGAAACCTCTGCTGCGTTTGATAGAGCTGTGTACTTTCCAACCGAAGCAAAGCGGCATGTAATTTAGAAATGAGCATTACAGAACTTCATTCAGTTGGTCCCCTTCGCCAATGCCAATACAAATTTAAAATTATTTATTACACCGTTCTGTTTTTTTTCTTCGCGCACTTCCGCGCGAACGATATGATTTACTTCGCTTACATTTTTTACCGAAACACATGTCAAACAATTGTTCCTCTGAGTAATGTGCGTGAACGTCGGCCGCGTTCGCATTAACATAACGAACCCATTTCGCGTTCGTGCCGGTGAACCGCAGACCTGTGGAAATGCAAATCACCCGAATATTTATGTCGTTACGCAGCAGCAGCAGCAGAGTTTGCAGCCAGTTCCGGTTGCTGCGAGCGAGTTCCGGTTGTGCGAAGTAACACGCCGTATGAGCTTCCCGTATCGCGCTACCGTCGGGACCGAATAAATTCTACCCCCCGGGACGGTGTGTTTAGCTAAGCTTTGTTTTCCATTTTAAGTTCTGTCCCGTTTTCCAAACTCCCACACGTACACCTTAAAACGAACGACACAGACACATACACTAAAAAGCAGAATAGAGTAGTGGAAAGAGAAAGAGAATAAGTTTATCACACTAACGAGAGAGCTAACACACGGTGGTGGTAATGGGATAATCCGGGGAGGGGGCTAAACGATAGATTTAAAAAGATCAATTTTACACTAACACACAACACATGCGACAAAGAGAAAAGGGTGGAAAAGAAGGTAAAACAGTAACATAAAAAACAAAAAAAAAAGATGATAAATGAACAGAAAAAGCTAAACCCTGTACCCACAACCAATGAAGCGAAAGTTCAAATGGCGGAACATATTCAGCATTCACTTCGAAAGTTTCCAGAACACACACACACACAAAAACACACCAATGGCCGGCCACCAGATTTAAAGTAAAATTTAGACGAACAAACAAAACGTGACTAAACACTAATGGAATACAGGAATACTTTAAAGAACAATTTACAAGTAATGTTTAACAGAGCGTACAGAGCTAAGACATTGCACACATTTTTGTACATTTTCTAAATACCGACGAAACCGATTATTCTAATCATGCGAACAAACAACACAGGTAAAACAAACTGTGTCTAATTATTTGAAAGCAATGTAAAACACAACACTAGGACGAAAAAGAGCTATACAAACTATCACGCTAGGATCGAAACAGGAGAAGGAACGATAAAAAGAGCAGAATGCACAAAAGTGATGCAAACAAATGTTAAACACTACCCGCTAGAGCACTAATCAGGCCTAAACCTTCCGATTGCCGTCAGCAGCAATGTTCCGATGAGATGAGCGAGGTATGGTTCGAGAGCAGAGCGACTTCACCAGTGGTAGTTGTAATTTGTAGTTGTAGTAACAATTTTGTATTTTAAATTAACAACTAAATTTAAAAATTGCAATGAAACCATGATTGCATGTTCAAACGAGCATGTACTCGCTGGATGTACTAACTAAATTACTAATTTTTTTTTACGAAAATAGTTACTAAGACATTTATTAGTTTCTACCTTTGTCGATCGCTTTCTGTTCCAGTTCCTTGCTTTAGTTTCTGTTTTGCGTTTCTGTGTCCTTAATCCATATCCTTGCTGGGTGTTTAAGACCCTCCACTAGTACCTCCCTACGAGATCCCGTCCCACTAACTGCTTTTGTTGTTTACATTATGTGTTTTATTTTTTTTTAATCAAACTTATCCAAATAACGCTCCTGTACTCCGATGATGCTATCGGCCAACAGAGGGCGCTAGCAACGTGTACAACCACGGCCCGTCCGCTCCGGCAGGACGCCCCGGAAACGGTGGCGGCGATGACGACGTGCTCGGCACACTCGGTCTCAATCCGAACAAACCTTTCGGCCAGCCAGCAACACCCGCACCAGCCCGTCCTGCGGCATCCGGACCCGGTCTGTATCCGTCCCTGCCGACGGATAACAACCCCGGCAACCGTTACGGAGGCAATGGAGGCAGCGGTGTGCATCGCGGAATCTTTTTCAACACTGACACAAATTTGATCACTAAGCAGCTGTGGAGCATACTGGATCCACTGTTTACGGCACTCATTCCTGTCGAATAATGTGACTATCTTTCGTATCAAATTATAGTTCAATGTGGTCACCACATATGCGTTCAGCATCTCGGTGCGAAGCTTGGCGGTGAGTGGTAGACAGATTGGTTTCACGTTGGGTTGACTCGAGTCCGCCCGGTCAAGCAGTCGGATCAGGGCGATGTTGTTAACTGCGTTACCATCCACTTCTCGAAACTCCTCGTGCATGATCACTTTCTCGATAGCTAGTTTTTGCTCTGGTGCACAGACTCTTTCACCGTTGACCTTTCCGCAATATGTCCGTTTGTTTACTTCATACTCCCCCAGTGTCACATGTAACCTACAAAGTAGTGAAAATATGAGTTGAAACATGCCACGCAATATCCGTGTCGGTGTACGTACATAGTCCATCCAATTTTGTGAGCGAAGTCAACGATGCTGGCAGTAGAAAGTACGTAGCGATCGCTTATAAGCGTTACAATTGCGTAGCGAAATAAGCTTGATGCATTATCATAATACTGCAATGTGCCCATCCAGGGATAACCGAATTCAAGCGGTTTTAACTCTTCCTCTCTGTCCGCGTATGGATTATAACCGCAGGTGGGCACCGGAAGCAGTCCAATCTTCAGATCCCTTTCATCCGCCGAGGTCGCTGAGAGTTCGCTTTTCCCTCTCGTGTGCGATTGAATCCAATCCAAGTACTTCGCGATGTCCGTAAATACCGTATACTGCTTGAGGTCACACTTGTTGCTGTCTTCCCGTGGCTTCGTGAAAGACACCATTCCTCGGATGTACCACACGTCGTCAAAGGCGAAGAACAAGCCACCTCCGCTGTCCCCATTACAGGGACCGATGCCATCTCGGTTTCCAGCGCAAATCATACGCGAGGTCACTTTCGGACCAAGCAACTCCGGATTGCTCTCGATGCATTGGATCAAGCTGACGACGGGCACACGCGCTTCGCGCAACGATTCCGACACCATATCCGACTCGTCAAGGCCAAATCCGATCACCGTGCCCCAACTTCCAACGATCTCATGTTCTGCGGTACCTCGATCCCAGAGACAGATCGGTTGGACGTAATCGGTGTAGCTGATATCACTGGATAACGGGGCTACACTTACGAACACGTTGGAATCTGAGTTCGTACACTTTGTGTTATATATTAAATTTATTCCATGCAGAACGTACCGCTGCTTTCCAAGAACCTGTTGTACCGCTTGCATCGGAGAACCTAATTTGAACGGTGCACAATTTGCGTCGTGCATCGCGGAATCTTTTTCAACACTGACACAAATTTGATCACTAAGCAGCTGTGGAGCATACTGGATCCACTGTTTACGGCCATCCTGTTTGACATTCACATTCATGACAGGCGGTTTGTTTATCTTGAGCTCCGGATACTTAGACTTTTGATAACAGCAATGACGTTTTCAGATTCATTTTTCGTGAAATTTAAAGTACAGTTAACCAAATGTTTATTAATGTGTTTAACACATACTTATGGCTCTAGTGGACATTAATACGAAGTTATGTGCCTATTTAAAAGAAAAGTATCTAAAAAAAACAGAAAATCATTTTCTATTGCTTGATGGAGGTGCATGGTGCGTCGTGAAAGCAATACCAAACAACATTTTCTATTCGATCGATCCAAGTTTGAAAGAAATGAATAAAGAACTTTCATCCGATTGTTTGCCGCAAAACGAATGTGTCATCGTCATGGTAAAGGTAAGTACCGAACAACTTCTCTTTACTTACTTACCTTTACCAACTACAAACATTAACCCCAAAGTTCTGGATCTGTTAGCTTCCGGATGCAAAACTGTTGTCAAGTAAATGTGTTTTCGATTCGTTTTGAAACGATATGTTTTATTAAAATAAATTAGTATTCCGGTATTAATTTGCATATCTTTCACTATCGAACATTCATCGACCATCCAACGATCTCATGTTCTGCGGTACCTCGATCCCAGAGACAGATCGGTTGGACGTAATCGGTGTAGCTGATATCACTGGATAGCTTTACGAGTCCTATATCATTTCCAACACTATAGGCATTATAGTTGGAAGGCACGATCAATTCGTACGCATCGTGTTCTTGGATCCGACTGTCAAATTTCCATAACCGGCTTCTTCCGACATGCACAGTCAACCGCTCCAGGGCAATTTTTCTTCCATCTATTACCAGACAATGGGCCGCTTCATCACGAAAGTAAAAAAAAACGAAAGGGTTATCAAGAGCACGCGAATGGATCGCTTACCTAGCACGACGATATATTAAACCTACCGGTCAATATGGTGTTCTTGTCAATAATACTACCACCGCATGCATATGCCGTGGAGTGACGAGTTTTGTGGTACAGCACCGCATGCCACGGCCAGAATCCATCCTTCGATACATCGCCGTTGTGAATTAAAAAGCTTGCCACTTTTCGTTTGCCACAGCTTTGTGATTCACTGGAAACTACCAGCACTAACAACACCACGCTAGCGATCGTTGCTGCAGACCATCTTCCGATGCCCATGTTTGATTGATAATAATTTTCACTCCTATTGAAATTATTGAGAAATTCTTTATCACGCACAGCACAAGAGATGCTCTGGTGCGGACATCCGGGACGAACACACAAAACCGAATCTTTCAGTCCACCTTCGCTGAGATACACGAAATGACTAGAACCGGTTGTTTCAAATAGTTGACGTGAAGGTTGCAGCATTAGTTATTCATCGCTCAGTTGAGATCGCTATTCGAAACGAGTTTTATGCACGGCTTCGAACGAAAACTAGTCAACAGTTGTCGTCTGCCAAAGATGTAAGATCTCCGAAACGGGGGCATGTTTTAAAGCAAATGTATATTTTTTCCGAAATACCATGATTCCAAATTAATTAATGAAACATAATAATTATCATTACATCGAGTGATCGTAATTGCATTTCTGGCTCTATAAAATCCGGAATTACCTACCAGAATTCATCAGTCGTACCTAACACAACGGATAATGGCTAAGCAATGGGTTTCGGGGGATCACGCTGCCTCTAAGAAAGTCGAAAAAAACAAGGAACAAATCGTCAGACCTTATCCGAAACGAGTTTACGTTTGGATCAGCATCGCAGAATCTGGGGAATTTCCAGTGGCCGTACTGACTGAAAACTAACAGCTGGGTGTCAGTTACCTCTTCACAACGCATCGATCGCCAAAGCTTCGACGCTGCAGACGAGTGACATGCATAGTATGACGGCGGCCAAAAGAAGCTAAATATAATTAAAAGAATAAAAAAAGCAAATGAGTAAAATCCTCACCATCTGTACTACTGATACTATCAATAAAGGTTGTTCGCCTTATTGGTGCGGATGTGTAAAGTTGAAAAAAGGCATGCTTATCGGAAGATGGTTGACGATTAAAAGGAAAGAAGAAGGATTTATTCATGTCCACTTTCTGATGCTTTTGACGTAAACCACATTCGTGTTTATAAGCATACATTGCGTTCTTAGCCGCTATAGTGATCACTCCATGTTCAATTGAATCCATTCCAAATACTTCGCGATGTCCGTAAATACCGTATACTGCTCCAGGTCACACTTGTGGCTGTCTTCCTGTGGCGGCGTGAACGATACAATCCCTCGGATGTACCACACGTCGTCAAAGTCGAAGAACAAGCCACCTCCGCTATCCCCATTACAGGGTCCGATGCCATCTCTGTTTCCAGCGCAAATCATACGTGAGGTCAACTTCGTACCAAACAACTCTGGATTGCTCTCGATGCATTGGATCAAACCAACGACTGGAACGCGCGCTTCACGTAACGATTCCAACACCATATCGGACTCATCAAAGCCAAATCCTATCACCGTGCCCAAGGTTCCAACGATCTTATCCTCCGTATCTTCTCGATTCCAGAGACAGATCGGTTGGACGTAATCGGTGTAGCTGATATCACTGGATAACTTTATGAGCGCAATATCATTTCCAACTAGCCAAGGGTTATACTTTGGATGTACGATCAGTTCGTACGGGTCGTGTTGATGTATCCAGCTGTTGAAATTCCATAACCGGCTTCTTCCGACCTGCACAGTCAACCGCTCCAGGGAGATTTGTTTACCATTGGTCATCAGACAATGAGCCGCTTTTATCAGGAAAGTAAAAAAACGAAAGGGTCATCAAGAGTTCTCGAATTGGTCGCTTACCCAGCACGACGATATATTTAACCTACCGGTCAATATGGTGTTCTGGTCAATAATACTACCGCTACCATGATTCCAAATTAATTAATGAAACATAATAATTATCATTACATCGAGTGATCGTAATTGCATTTCTGGCTCTATAAACTCCGGAATTACCTACCAGAATTCATCAGTCGTACCTAACACAACGGATAATGGCTAAACAATGGGTTTCGGGGGATCACGCTACCTCTAAGAAAGTCGAAAAAGAAACAAGGAACAAATCGTCAGACCTTATCTGAAACGAGTTTACGTTTGAAGCAGCATCGCAGAATCTCGAGAATTTCTGGTGGCTTTACTGACTGAAAATTAACAGCTGGGTGTCAGTTACCTCTTCACAACGCATCGATCGTCAAAGCTTTGACGCTGCAGACGAGTGACATGCATAGTATGACGGCGGCCAAAAGAAGCTAAATATAATTAAAAGAATAAAAAAGCAAATGAGTAAAATCCTCACCATCTGTACTGCTGATACTATCAATAAAGGTTGTTCGCCTTATTGGTGCGGATGTGTAAAGTTGAAAAAAGGCATGCTTATCGGAAGATGGTTCAACGATCTCATGTTCTGCGGTACCTCGATCCCAGAGACAGATCGGTTGGACGTAATCGGTGTAGCTGATATCACTGGATAACTTTACGAGTCCTATATCATTTCCAACACTATAGGCATTATAGTTGGAAGGCACGATCAATTCGTACGCATCGTGTTCCTGAATCCGACTGTCAAATTTCCATAACCGGCTTCTTCCGACATGCACAGTCAACCGCTCCAGGGCAATTTTTCTTCCATCTATTACCAGACAATGGGCCGCTTCATCACGAAAGTTAAAAAAAACGAAAGGGTCATCAAGAGCTCTCGAATGGATCGCTTACCTAGCACGACGATATATTAAACCTACCGGTCAATATGGTGTTCTTGTCAATAATACTACCACCGCATGCATATGCCGTGGAGTGACGAGTTTTATGGTACAGCACCGCATGCCACGGCCAGAATCCATCTCTCGATACGTCGCCGTTGTGAATTAAAAAACTTGCCACTTTTCGTTTGCCACAGCTTTGTGATTCACTGGAAACTACCAGCACTAACAACACCACGCTAGCGATCGTTGCTGCAGACCATCTTCCGATGCCCATGTTTGATTGATAATAATTTTTACTCCTATTGAAATTATTGAGAATTTCTTTATCACGCACAACACAAGAGATGCCCTAGTTCGGACATATGGGACGAACACACAAAACCGAATCTTTCAGTCCACCTTTGCTGAGACACACGAAATGACTAGAACCGGTTGTTTCAAATAGTTGTCGTGAAGGTTGCAGCATTAGTTATTCATCGCTCAGTTGAGATCGCTATTCGAAACGAGTTTTATGCACGGCTTCGAACGAATTCTCGAATTGGTCGCTTACCCAGCACGACGATATATTTAACCTACCGGTCAATATGGTGTTCTGGTCAATAATACTACCGCCACAAAGATATGAACGCGGTTCTGGAGTCTTATGATACAACACCGCATGCCACGGCCAGTATCCATTCTGCGATTTATCACCGTTGTGAATTAAAAAGCTTGCCACTTTTCGTTTGCCACAGCTTTGTGATTCGCTGGAAACTACCAGCACGAACAACACCACACTAGCGATCTTCACTGCAGAACGTCTTCCGATGCACATTCTAAACCAACAATATATTCTACGTTTTCTTTTGAACTATTGAAAAACTCAATGATACACTCAACACAGATTCACAGAGTCCAGCTGAGCCGCACGAAACGACTGATATCGGTTGGATCGAACCAAGCGACTGATAGGTTGCCTTCGAAGTTGAAACACTTTTAATGTGATTAGTTAGTTCCGTCTAACGTGCGATAAAATCGGGTTTTATGGAAAGCTCCAAACACGAATCCGTTGTCGACTACCAAAGCTGTTTAAAGAAACGAAATTTGTAAATTTGTTCCAATTATCATGGTTTCTAGAATTGAATGTTTGTGCAAATACAGTTCACACCAACTTCGTTCGAGTTACAACATGAAAAATGTTGTAAAATAATTGCAGTTAGTATTGAATACCAAGAAAATGTCACTCTTTTTCGAACCTAGGTTAACTATTAACATTACTATCATCATAAATTCTAACAAAACATGCTAAACATGTTAATGCCAAAGCAAAGCATTTTATTCCTCAAATAACTTGTTTAACGTCTCTTAACACCACTAAAACACATACTGTTTCCGATACTAGATGGCTCCGTGTCCAAGTATGCGAAATTTGTGCTCTTGTGTCGCTAGTTCAGTAAACTAGAATCTCTCCAGCCATTGCACAGACTAGTCGCTACTGGTTTTTTAGCTGTATAATCGTCGGAATCAAGGACCAGAGTTCATCTGCCAAAGCAATCTCCAATGTTGTCATCTGGTTTCTGAGGAATCATTCTGCTCCAATAAAGGTGAAAGAAAAGATCACATTATTTCCTTGGATAACTATCTGAAAAAAGAGCGTTATGCAAAAGAGAAAATATTAGTGATCATATTGAATAACCTGCACATTTTCTTAGGAATTTAAAGGATTATTCTTCCAATTGCATGTTTTAACTCTGTCAACGCTCAACTGAACCTTTTTTTTATTAAATTTATTTTGCCCCAAGCCCAAGACTTGAACTCAAATTTTGAAAACAAAGGGTAAATATAAAAATAAGTAAACTAACCCGAAACCCATTCCAAGCCTTTCGGCTTCGTCCTGACGGAAGCGTTCCACCGTTGTTACATGCTAATTAAACGAGATTTATCCCTGCGTAGCTGCATCAAACCGGAAACAATAAGGCCAACGGAACAATGCGGCGTGATACATACGCCGCCATAAATAATACACTGCCCGCACCCAGGCTAACCCTTCCGCTGGCACTACTGCTCGGTCTGAAGTGTTGATTTTAATTTTCACCGCCTACCTTGTTGGACGCTCCCAGAGCACCTTATTCTTCTTTTCTTTTTGACCACATCACATGTGTTGGTGGCGGCTGTACTGTTCGGCTTGTGAATAATTAGAAGATGTTTTCCATACCCTCGCGTTGCAGTTTTCTTCGTTTTCTTCTCAGCTACTACTTTCACAAAATGACCCCAAAAAGGCTCCGTAAGCACGCCACGGCTTGTTAGCTCCTACTGCTGGAAGATGTCAGCCCTTTTGGTCTGTTCTTGCTTCTCACCCTCATAATTGAAGCGGCCATTTATTTATTTTGCGCTGAGAGACTTAATCGATGGTGTGTGGTAAGCGTTACACATACTGCACGGACACCGTCCAATATGGCTACGCAAGACGCGGTTGTTCGTCCCATACGCTTCCGTATAAAGCTAAACCCGAACTAAAAAAAACTAAACGGCCACAAATGAACCTTTCGTGGGGGTTCGTTTGGGGGGAAAATTTAACCGCATTGCTGACATGCTTTTCAAATGCAAATTAGCATGTTTGAAAAGCGGAAAAAACACACACATACACGCTCACCGCAAGCCATAATCCACGAGCGGTGTGGGAGAGCAGCTTCTGTACGACAAACAATGTCTTCCCTTTTTTGTTAGGATCGGGTCCTTCTGCAAGGCGTGCAATTCTAAGAGGGAAACTTTTCTGGCGTGTTTGAATTTTGTGTTTCATCCACTTGTTCACAAATAAACGTTTACCGGATAAGCCGGTGCATTTCATAAATATGATAACAAGCTTTTCCATGTGTGACCCATGCATCCCTTCTTCAACATGGTATATTTCGCACGCTCGCATCATCGTATTGCCTATGGAGGTCCACCGGAAAGTTATATCAATGAATCCAACATTTTCAATTGATTAAAGCGTTAAGTGTGAAAAGAAAAGGAAAAGGAAAAGGAAAAGGAAAAGGAAAAGGAAAAGGAAAAGGAAAAGGAAAAGGCAAAGGAAAAGGAAAAGGAATAGGAATCGTAGCCTAAACAGAACACCGAAAGGCAAGGCGAATCTGAACGGCTTGTTAGCCATTTCCGTATGCTAATGTATTCGGAGCCTTTTTTGGGAAAACTTGTGGTAAAGGAAAACAGTATCATACTCGGGATGGGTCGGTTTGCAAGGAAACGAGCGAACATATTTCGCACAATTGGGCAACGAAAGCTACGGAGAGCGACCGTTCAGGCATCGCATGCAACAGTAGT